>CM032455.1:36929455-37102693 GCA_019049505.1 Pachyrhynchus sulphureomaculatus
ATTTAAAATTATCTATATGAGTTTTTGAGTCTTCATGCTTTCTTAATACCTCACCAATATTTTACTAGTTTCTATAATCCTCCTTTGAAAAGGAACTTAATTTTGAATAATCAAAAAGTATTCAACAAAAACAGAACACGGAATCATTAAACACAGAATATATTAGCCAATCTCTCGCGACTTGTTCTCCATTTTTTAAATTCCTATGATAGTGTTCACTAAATCTTAGATTTGGATTTTATTGTCAAAACGGGAAATCGTAATGGAATAAAGGAGATAACGGACCTTTTTTAACTCAAAATATTCGATCTGAGTCGCTTATACGATCAAATCATAATCCTGGGTCTGATGATAAAGTTAGGTTGAGGCTTCCTTCATTTCCCGTGGTAGTACCATTGTCTCAAAACATGTTGAAATCTGTTCCTGGCGGGGATAACAATTTCATCTTCATTATTGGTGTCGTCTTGATAATCCGAATCCAAATCAGAATTGACGGTACTGTTTAGATCCCGGTAACCGCTTGGCTCTTTGTTTTGTTTGAAACTACTTGCCTCTTTTAAGAAACTATGCAACTCGCCTGCCTGCTTCTAAAGCTGGGTTTGCTTCTCCAATATCTTTTTTTATATATTGACTACCAGATAGCCTTTTTCTTCCTTCAGACATTCTAAAACAAAACAATCTATTTAAGTATCTGATACCGTAATACGACAAAGGCGTGATTCAAAGCTTAAAAATCGTCCCAACAGAGGGCGGAACCTAACCGTAAAATTTACATTTAACAATAACGAATTTATTAGTACATGTACAATAGACAAGGCGAAATCGGCGCCATCGTTGGAAAAAATTTTCTAATTGAATTTTTTTCATAACCTTCTCCAGGAGATGCCTCTGAAAGAGGATCAACATGTTGCCGGGCGGTAACCTGGTCCGAATTTGTTTAAACAAATTTTTTTTAAACAAAGTCCAAAAATTGAAATTTTCGCCCCGGAACAAGTTTTTTTTAGGTAAATTGGACCATTTTGAACAAAAAAATGTCTCTTGTGAATTTTCTCTAAAATGCGCCGTTTTCGAGATATCGGCGATTTTAGGTGCGAGAAAACGCGAAAATGGCCACTTTCACCTCCCAATATTGGGGTCAAAAATTAAAATTTTCAATGTTGCCAAGTGTCCAAATTAAAGTTTGAGATCTCTTCTACAAATTACCGTAGGAAATATTGCAATATCTTTATTTTTAAACATTGTTTTTTAACAGTTAACAAATTGCGTTCGAGCGCCCGCGGCCGCATCGAAACTGTATACATAGATATATACGCAACGCCCGTACGTAGGCGCGCGGAACTGTATACGCGCTGCAACTCGCTGTAACGTGAAGTATCATGCAAAAGTTCAAACATGCATGGTCAGAAGCCAAGATTATTGTCTTGTAATGTAGCTGCTGAATATTTAACTAGTCAAGTTTGTCAAGTTTTGCCTGCTTTACATGCGTTTACAGGCTGTGATACTACTAGTAAAGTAGGTACTAAAAATAAAGCTTTAGATTTAGTCTTTGATTTAGATACTCAAAATGCATTAACCCCACTTGGTACTGGCTTACAATGAAATGCCATGGAATTCAATGCATTAGAAAAATTGTATTTGAAAATTTTGAATAAAGCTGGAGAAACAGCAGATAATGCTAGACAAATAATTTTAGAACGTTCTTGTGGGATGGGTATTAATTTTGGAAAAATTCCATGTACATCCGAATGCTTTAAAATTGCACATTTCACGAGCTTCACTACAAACGTACATATGGAAAATGTCATTGTATTCTCGGTATCGACATTTAGATGCAACAGAATTTGGTTACACCTATAGAAACAGGTGAATTGTTACCCAAATTCATGTTAAAAAATTCGATACCAGATTCGTTAATTAGGCAATGTAAATGTACAAAAAATTGTAAAACTAATGCATGTAATTGCAAAAGCAACAATGTAAGTTGTATACTCATGTGTGGGTGTAATTTAAATATTTGCGAAAATTCTATTAAATATATATAAGTTATATTTCATAAAATTGTTTTAATTCTTCTACCATCCTAATCGAATATTGAATTTTTATTTATATTCATTTGTTATAATAATTAAATTTGATATATAACAATTACTCTTTAATAAATAAATATTTTTTACATACTTTTCAATATATTAATTTTAATAAGAAATCAAGTAACAAAGCTTTATAGAGCATCGCAGTGCGTATACAGTTCCGTGCGCCTACGTACGGGCGTTGCGTATATATATCTATGTATACAGTTTCGATGCAGCCGCGGGCGCTCGAACGCAATTTGTTAACTGTTAAAAAACAATATTTAAAAATGAAGATATTGCAATATTTCCTACGGTAATTTGTAGAGGAGATCTCAAACTTTAATTTGGACACTTGGCAACATTGAAAATTTTAATTTTTTGACCCCGATATTGGGAGGTGAAAGTGGCCATTTTCGCGTTTTCTCGCACCTAAAATCGCCGATATCTCGAAAACGGCGCATTTTAGAGAAAATTCACAAGAGACATTTTTTGTTCAAAATAGTCCAATTTACCTGTTCCGGGGCGAAAATTTCAATTTTTGGACTTTGTTTAAAAAAAATTTGTGTTTAAACAAATTCGGACCAGGTTACCGCCCGGCAACATGTTGATCCTCTTTCAGGGGCATCTCCTGGAGAAGGTTATGAAAAAAAATTCAATTAGAAAATTTTTTCCAACGATGGCGCCGATTTCGCCTTGTCTACAAGGTATTATAAGCGTAGAAAAATCTCAAGTACAAAGACTTCAATACGAATCTAAAGCCTCTCTTTACCTTTTAGTAAAATGAAATCGCTACTTTCCACATCCACTACACTTGTAACTAACTCAAACTGTATCACTACCACCATCGGACGTTGATGCATAAATAAAATATTGTTTTAAATCTGACTTTATCTTATACGTGAGTTGAAAAAACTTGTTGAATCCTGTCTGCGCGTGTGCATCTCTTAATTTACGTATAAAAATACCCAGAACTTCTGGGTATTTCTACAGACAGGAATAGACAGGCTTCTAGCAGAAGCCTGTCTATTCCTGTTGTATTAGGTTTTACTACTCATTTTTTTTTCTAGATTCAAGTAATCGAAATTTATTTTTGTGGGTTGTGTTTATTTTTTTTGCGCTCTAGTAGTTCAGGCGGTTTTGCCGCCCCTAAATTTTGCCGCCATAAGCAGCTGCCTACCTTGTCTACCGCCGAGAGCCGGCCCTGAAGTATAACACAGAAGATGCTGGATTGAACTGAAATGAGAATACTTAGGAGATGTACAAACAAGACACTGAGGGATAGAAAAAGGAATGAAGACATAAGACGCACAAGGAATATAGAAAATATCAACCAGTGGATAAGAGAAAGAAAATTGGAATGGAACATAGGAAGAATGGCAAACAGAATAGTACGGATAGCAAGAGACAAGTCATCGATTGGAAGAAGATCAATGGGACGTCGAAGAAAGAGATGGGGCGACGATCTATAGAGCAGGGAACAAATAAAACAGGCAATAGTGTCTAGCTATAAGTCGGAAGAAGAGAAGATACTGTACTGTTACGAACGGCAGTCCATATGCATGTGTGTTTGTTATGCTGTATTTTATTTGCATTGTTAAGTATAGATTTATTGTTTTATATCACCCTAATAATTAATTTGTGTTGGGCTCAGTTATACATAAATAAATCTGACAAATAAGTAATTTTTTTGTATGACGTCATTTTTATGGCTAGGTAGATAATTTTAAAAATGCATTAGTATCTTGCTACTCTGACCTTTCTACGTAATTACTAAATATTGATAAATTCTATTTATGTCAAACAAGTTGGATTGTAAATGTTGAAATATCGCCTCTAATTATATTAATTAATTCGTAAAACGGAAGTATTGTTATCAACAATTCTATTTCTGATTAAAAATGTCTTATTACTTTGTAAAACTTGTATTAAAATAAATACTATTTTGCAATTACTCATTTCAGAATTTTAGTACTTTAGAACGATATTGATGTGTTTTCTTTTTAAACTTTATGATGTTATTACAAGTATATAAGTACAACAATATTTCTGATTGAATTTATTCCTTAACTATAATTTTCTGGGAACATCGATTAAAAAATGCGAAAATGGTTAAAATTAAAAGAAAATAAGGACTTCAATAAGCGTACTAGACATTTTTATTTTTTATGGATACAACGCTCGTTCTACAAAGAAATATTCAAATTCATACAAGGGCTTGATGCTGTCATCTTCTTCCAGGCCTTTACTAAGTTCCCGCTGTCTGCAAGCATTCACAACCTGTGTTCGAGCTTTCACAATAAATTATGAAACAAGCATGCTATCATCAGCAAAGATATTTATTGGATTATTGTCTTTTTCCAGCAGATTGTTGATGTAAAAGAAGAAAGACAATATGAGATAGTATAAACCTAAAGCTCTAAACTAAAAAAAACATCGTCGTGGATAGTGCTTGAGTCGGGAAGAAATACTTGCACTGGCAAATACATAAATAAAATCTTTCCGAGCCACTATAAGAGAGCAGTTTAATTCACAATTTGTTACCCTCGGATGCCTTTGGATACATCAAGCATAAACTGCCCGACAATGTTTAATTATGTTATTCCAAATTTGTATATATACTTGCATTACTTGTAAGTAATTAAAAGATTTATATGTGGTCGTTCACAGGAAAAGGGCCTTATCTTCTCCGGGAACAAAATCAATTTACATTTTCCTAAAGAAAACAATATTCTGAACAAAATGACGTCTCAAACACCGAAAAATTCCAAAAATTGTAGTTAAGTTATAGCATTTTAAAGTCGTGATCATGATTCATATTGTGAGATATCGAGGCTCAAAGTTTGGCAATTTTTACGAAGTTTTCCCGAGTTACGAAAAACACTTTTACGTCCGTACATGACCCTGTCTTATAGGATTTTTTTTCTGTAGATTTCAAATTTGTAAACAAAATTGATCCAATTTTTTTGTCGTTTTATTGCTATAATAAAAATTTTGAAAGATGGTACATAAAACTGCAGGTGTACAAAAGGGACCTTAACTTCCTCATATGAAATACATGAAGGAAGGTATAAGGCCCCTTCTCTCGATTGCTAAGGTAGAAATTAATTATTATTAACTTCTAGTCCGTATTGCAAATTTAGTTTTAATTACACTGGTAAACAAAATTGTAACTTTGTCGTGCCACATGGACTTTTATGATATTTTTTACTTTAATAGGTGGTTGGCAGTAAAAACAAATATTAAAAAAAAATCTGTTAGCCAAGAATTTAATCAATTTAAAATATTTCAAAAAACAATGACCTCCTAAACCAAAAATGTAAAAAAGTTTTATTATGAAGTTACGATTTAAGATTTTCTAGCAAATTTAGATCCTGGTTGGTCCCTTTTGATTGTCCAGCAGTAATCTGCCAACATATTTGGGTTCCATTTGCCCTGGTAACGTTTTTCCATCTTAGAAATATCCTGATGGAACCTTTCTCCGTGCTCATCGCTCACAGCCTCCAAATTCTGAGGAAAAAAATCCAGGTGTGAGTCTAAAAAATGAATCACTATGAGGGACTGGTCTCATGGCTGAAGGTAAATTAGAGTAAATAACTGTGTGTTTTTTCTTGAAATTTATACCATTTGCGTCAGTAAGACAAAAATAGCAGTCCGAAATGTGATCTCTTGGTTCGGTCCAAATCATGCGTACAGCAAACGTCATATGACGGGACCCTTTCTTCCAATCGGTTAAATTCTTCACATACGTTATGCAACAAATATGAGGCGCCCAGGATTTGTCTTGATGGGCCACAGCGAAACCAAAATACCGGTGATAACTCTCCAAGACTAATTTTGTGAAATTTCGTCTTTGTTTTTTGAAAGTCAGTTCACCACAAACATAACAAAAAGAGTTAGGATCGTTACTGCACTTTCTCGACATGTTAACGCAGTTAATAAATCACAATATTTTTGATGAAATCACAGACAAATAGTTTTATGACTATTTCTTCGCGAACGTTCCTTTGCTTTTATTGCCGTAGTACTAGTTATAAGTATTACCGTATCACAAGAAAACTGAGGCTAATTGAAACAAAACAACTGCAGTTTAATAATGAAGATAGTTAGCTAAAACAGTATTAGCTATCAAAGTTCGTGTGGCATGACTAGTGTTGACCAGTGTTATTAATTAATCAATAATTAATTAACATTAAAATATAAACAGAATTAACATTGTTTAGTACTACTTTACATTACAAAACATTACAACATTACAAAAAAATTATGAGAATATTTTTATATTATTCTTAGGATTTTTCCACCTAACAAATTTAGTCTGCGCCGTGGACGATTAGGCGGCGCGGCGGAGTTTGTATTATCTCTTCTTCGTCAACGCCCTCTCCTTCATCTTCACCCGGATTAAGACAGAGCACATCCTTGTTTCGGCTGGACAATATTCCTTAATTCTGTCGTATAAATATTTTTTTCTTTTGTATGTGAGTCAGGTGTTAATTCGATATGAAAGTCCTCTGGACAGGAAATGTCAGTAGTCATCTAATGTTTTACCCACGTTCCGTGAACCGTTTTTTTTTTGTGCAGTCAAATCCTGGTTCCTATTTGGTAAATCGAAAATGGAAATAATTTGTAATGAGTGTATTGCTCTTTCATTGTTTTGTCGTAATCCAACTATTTTTACTATTATTATTTTATATTTTATTAGTATTATTTATATTTTATAATTCATGAACTCATGGGGAACTTCCATTTCAAAATATTTTTGTGATCTATTCCTAAATAAACAAAAAGACTCTTCTAGCAATACAACTAATTTATTAAAATGTAATTTAGATAAAATTAAGCGGCACCAAATATGACTAAGAAAAGCTTAATTCTTACAACCATAAAGCTATAAACAGTAATTATCGAAGATGGAAAGTTTCGCCATAAAAAACGTCCTTGTTCTGTAGGTAGAATGTAATCTTAGGGCTACTATATTATAAAATACACTTTAATTGTTTAGAGAAGATTGTAAAGTTTACTTTAAGCATTTTTAGAAAGAAGCCAACACATTACGGAAGAAACGCAAGAAGCGATCAGTTGAGATTTAAAAGCCACTCTGCCTTAATATAGTTTTTTTTTATCTTAGTAAAATTTTGAATTATATTTAGTAAATAATCTAAAAAGAAGTATTTGGATTTGAAACTAAAAAGAAGTCAGCAGTTACAGTGAAAATATTGTGGCAGAAACTACAACAGTTTGCTTTTAAAATACTAGTTCCAGTCATAGACTGGAACCAATATTTGCACACTTTCAGTACCAGTCTGAACTATCTGGTCGAGTCGGGAGGTTGGAGTTGATTTTTTTATAATACTGGCAACATCTTCAATGCAACTAGCACTCTCGATTCTGAATCGTTGTTTGAATAACCCGAACGCCTAACTGACGCCAAATTTTATATGCCCAACTTAATGCATTTATCTTTGTCCTCTACCCTGACTGTCCTCTTTGGGGTAAGTTTTTGATTTTTATGAATTGGCGGCTCAAGTCTTTTTTAGTGTTTTACAAGTCTCTTAAATCGTTTTTCCTTGATCCTGTTAGCAAAAAGAAAAAGCTTTTTGTATGCACTTTCTCCCCTGAGTTTCTACAACTGTCGAAGCCTTTCCTTACGTTTTTCTATACTTCTGCTGCCTGTCCTTATTTCGTTTTGATTTCTAGAACTCTCGCGTACCTGGCCCAAAATTACCATTTCCATTATATTGATACATTCCAAATAGTAGCCCACCTGTCCATTTTCATGATTGTGTCTACTGGAAATTTTCTGTGGCATTGTTTTTGGTAACAACCATCTTGTTACTTATCAGTACTATATAAAAAATTGTTCTGTTTTAATAGTTTTAAATAAATTAAATATTATTGTTAACTTTTTATTAAAAAACAAGTTTAAAGGCCATCGAAATTCAAAAGGGACCTTAATTCCCATATAAAATGCACGGTGGTTCCTTTCTTTGAGCTAGTTTAGCTTGAGAAAAATCTACTTTTTTGGTATTTCCGAACCAAAAATCGACTTAAAATCAGCTGTCTAATGTTCAGAAGGTGCCTGAGCAGTGTAATCAACCTTAACCTGAAAACAGATAAAATTTACCCAAACTTCTATTTTGAGCTCTCCTGTAAAATTTTGCCTGGGGAGATAAGGGCCCTTTTCTTGTGGACGATCACATATTACGTTTATCTATTACTTGGAAAGGTAGATTAGATTGTAATTATCTAAATCTTGGGTTCAGGTATAAAACGTTTTCATATTTAGTTTAGTCTTTATTGTTTAATCTAATATTAAATAAGAATATACAATGCAAACAAGACTATTCAGTAACGTTTTAAAAGACCTAAAGTCAAATTGTTTTAGTACACAGTTCTATAAAAAAGAAATTCTAACTTTAAAATGGGATATCGGAGGTGAGAAGAAGGGGTGAAAATCAGTATACATTGGAAACAGGAAGTGTTTTGTACTATAGTGGTAGTGACGAGCACACATACAGCGGTGTAGGATTCCTGATAAACAAAAGAATAATACCCCACATCGAAATGTATAAAGGAATTTCGGACCGAAAATAATTCAAGTATACGCACCTACATCAACTAGCGACGAAGAAACGATCGATTTATTCTACGACCATATAACAACCGCAATTGAGGATCACCCTAAAAATCTAACAATTTTAATGGGAGATTTTAATGCCAAACTGGGCATTAAAAGTGAAGAAGGCGAGGACAAGATCGGAAACTACGGTTACGGCACCCGAAATCCAAGAGGCGACAGATTAATGGAATACATGGAACAACAGAACATGTACGCTATGAACACCTTCTTTAAAAAAAAGTCACAAAGAAAGTGGACGTGGATAAGCCCGGATGGAATAACAAAAAATGCAATAGACTACATCATGGCAACAAACAGAGGGGTTTTTGAGGACGTCACAGTAATGAAGTCATTTGGTACGGGAAGTGACCACCGCTTGGTTAGAGCAAGAATACATATAAACAAGAAATTGGAAAGATTAAAACTTATCAAGAGAATAGCACCTATAGACATGCGAGCACTCAGGGAGAAGGGTGACAGGTACAGAGAGGCATTGGAGCAAGAGCTGGACAGATATGATGAAACTACCGGTGAGAGCATAAATGACAAAAATGAGAAAATAACGAAGGCTGTTTTGAAGGCGGGGTTGAAAGTGGCTCGAAAGAGAAAAAAAAAGAAGAAAAAATCAGCATTAATACAAAGGACATGCTGAAACATCGG
Organism: Pachyrhynchus sulphureomaculatus; assembly: GCA_019049505.1. Classification (NCBI taxonomy): domain Eukaryota; kingdom Metazoa; phylum Arthropoda; class Insecta; order Coleoptera; family Curculionidae; genus Pachyrhynchus; species Pachyrhynchus sulphureomaculatus. The sequence continues at coordinate 36,938,804 of CM032455.1, forward strand.
CGAAAACTATTAGAACAGGACAAACGAAACACAGTAGAATACACAGAGATAAACAAGACACTAAGAACGATGATTAAATAAGATATCAAAGAACATAATGAACAAAAGATAGAAAAAATAATACAGAATAATAGAGGAATGAAGAGCCTGCGACCAACACTGGGTAGAACTCAAATAATCGCTTTAAAAAGTCCTGATGACAGAGAACACAGAGGTAAACAACAAATAGTCACAATAACGGAAAAGTACTACAAAGATCTGTACAGTTCTAAGATAGTCCCAGAAGAGGAGACAAAACAGCAATTGACAAAAAGGATCATGAATGTGAATTTTGAAGAATTACCTGACATCGAGAAATATGAAATATTAAAGGCCCTAGGAGAAATGAAGAATAACAGGGCACCGGGCCAGGATGAAGTGATAGTAGAATTGCTGAAGGAAGGTAGGCAAGAACTAATGGAAGATAGTAAACAGCTGTTTAACGATTGCTTGCATTATGGAAGGGTTCCTAGCAGCTGGAATGAAGCAGTGATCATTCTATTGCATAAGAAACGAGACAAGCGCGAATTAGCGAATTACAGACCGATCTCTCTGCTGTCTCAAATTTATAAGCTGTTTATGAAAATAATCACAAACTGCTTGAGTGATAAAATGGATGCCTACCAACTAGTTGAGCAAGCCGGCTTACGAAAGGGTTACAGCACTTCCGACCCCCTGTTAACTATGAAAACCCTTATAGAAAAAACCAATGAATATCACATGCCACTGTACCTGGCCCTGGTCGATTATCAAAAGGCCTTCGACACGGTGGAACTGTGGGCGGTGGAGTGTGCCTTGAATAACAGTAGAATTGACTCCCGTTACAGGGACCTAATACATAACATCTACAAAGAAGCATGTATGATAATTAAATTAGAGGAAACTACGAAACCTATACCAGTCCATCGAGGTGTAAGACAGGGAGACATAATATCGCCAAAGCTGTTTACGTTGGCATTGGAAGACATCTTTAAAACCTTGCCCTGGGAACGAAAAGGCATAGAAATCAATGGAAAAGGATTGAATCATCTACGATTTGCCGATGACATCATCCTGATCACCGACAAGTTTGAAGACCTACAGACAATGTTTACACAACTAGTGGAAGCCTCTAAGAAAATAGGATTGAACGTAAATCTTGCAAAAACGAAAACGATGACAAATGCTGACGATCTAAGAAACATCAGTATGGGAGGCCAACTTATTGAGGGTGTGGAGGAATATGTATACTTGGGTCAGGTAATAAAACTAAACAGGGAAAATCAAACTGCCGAAATCAAGAGAAGAACAAGACTTGCGTGGGCAAGCTTCGGAAAACTGAGACACATCCTCAAGAGCAGTAAATTACCACAATACTTGAAGACTCGCGTCTACGATCAGTGCGTGCTGCCGGTTTTGACCTATGGCTGCCAGACGTGGACGCTGACCAGGGCAAACATGGACAGACTCGCTAGGACGCAGAGAGCAATGGAGAGATCTATGTTGGGTGTCAGTTTGAGAGATAGGAGGACCAACAGATGGATTAGACAGAGAACAAAGGTGAAAGAGGTGGCTGATCGGGTAGCAAGATTGAAGTGGAACTTTGCAGGCCATAATGCAAGGCAGAGCGATGAGAGATGGAATGCTGTAATACAAAAGTGGAGACCGTATAATGGAAAGAGAAATAGGGGAAGACCTTAAATGAGATGGGCCGACGACCTGAAAAGGGTGGCTGGCTTTGGATGGATGAGAACAGCTCAGAACCGACAGCATTGGCACGAATTGGAAGAGGCCTATGTCCAAAGATGGACGATGGAGGGCTAAAAGAAGAAGAAGAAGAAAGAAGAACTTTAGACAAAATATATAGCAAATTTTTAAAATTTGATACCCAGTGGAAAAAGTGACCTGAAAAATATATTGACGTTAGTCATCCATCCTTCCGGTCCTTCATCTGAATTTTCATTAAATTATGCAAACAAGATGTTGTAACCAATCGTTGCTTTACTGGTTTGTAAGTCGATCAAAAATAATACCTGATAAAAACTTTATGGTATTTATTATTTTAATATGAATATTGGTACTGGTTAATTAATTAATAAATAAGAATGTTACTGTAATAATGTAATACTAATAATAATAATTCTACCGAGAAACTATGTACAACGAACACACAGCAGTAACTGAACCACCAAACAAACAACTCACAAATTATTGGTAAAGTATCTGGTCAGAACCCAAGCGATACAATAATAACACCCCCTGGATCAAAGCCGAAGAAAACAACCATAAAAATGTGACAGAACAAGAAAATTCCACATTAACTACACAAGAAATTACAGAAACAAAACACACACACACAACTGGAAATGCGCTGGAATAGACAATGTACAAAACTTCTGGTACAAATAGTTTACCACCACACGTGAAGCACTTAAAAAACAAATCCATTCTACAACCACACACATTCCTCACTTTCCTTACACAAGGAATATCATACGTCAAACCCAAAAGCTCAGACACCACAAACCCGTCAAACTACCGACCTATCACCTGTCTCCCAATCCTATACAAGATCATCGCAGCCACAATTTCCAAGAAAATAGAACAACACCTAATAGACAACAATATTCTCACAGAAGAGCATAAGGGGTGCAGGAAAAATAGCCGAGGATGCAAAGAGCAGCTGATCATAGATAGCGTGATCATGGGACAAACCAGAAAATAACACAGAAACCTTTACATTGGTTACATGGACCATAAAAAAGCCTTCGACTCCATACCCCACATCAGAGCCCTAGAAATTTACAAAATCAACCAAAACCTCAGGCAATTTTTCGCGCAAATTATGAAAACATGGAAAACCAAAATCCACCTAAAACCACACAGAACGCATCTAAACAGAAGAGCTGTACATCAGACGAGATATATTTCAGGGAGACTCTCTGAACGCTCTATAGTTTTGCCTATGTCTCAATCCACTCTCAAATACATTAAACAGAACAGACCATGGCTTCTGCATCAGACACCCGAAAGTGAACCAACATAAAATAAACCACTTCCTATATATGGATGACATAAAACTCTACGCTGTCACAGAAATACAGCTGAAAGAACTCCTCAAAAATTACAGAAACATTCACCTTAGATATCAATATGGAATTTGGTATAAGTAAATGTAAAGTGCTCCACATCAACAAAGGCCAATGGAAACACTACCATGAGACAGAAACCATTAACAAAAAACACTCGATAACATGCTCGACAAAGAAACATACAAATATCTTGGCTTCCATCAAAGCACCAAACTCAACCACACTCACATCAAAACAGAGCTCAGAACTGAATTCAAAAACACTCACGAAATTTATACAAATAAAACTCAACTCCAAAAATCTCACAAAAGCCATTAACACGTTCGCTATACCTATACTCACATGTTCATTTGGTATCATCAACTGGTCACACACAGATATAGAAAACATTCACATCCTTATACGTTCTCACTTCACCAAATACAGGAAATTACACCTCAACGCATGCCAAGAAAGACTTACTATCGAGAGGAAGGCAGGATGAAGAGGAATCATAGATATAAGATCACTATACACAAAAAAATACAAGCACTTAGGAAATTCTTTCACACCAAGCAGACCAGCCTCCACACAGTAACAGTGAAAGCAGACAAAAACTACACACCTTTCGACTTATCCCGAGCAGACCACCTAGCAAACACACACAGTCACACCCAATTACAACAGGAAAAGATGAAAACGTGGTCAGAAAAACACTCCACGGAAAACACAGACACATAGAACAAGACCACGTAAATAAAAAACAATCATACACCTGGTTACAGGATGGGCAGCTATTCCCTGAAACAGAAGGCTTCTTACTTGCCATCCAGGCATATTAACTAGAAACTGCCAAAAGCATATCATCAAAGAGCCAACTATTACAGAAGACAGATGCAGGAAGTGCCACCAGCATAAAGAACCGATCGAACACATAACAAGCGGGTGTAAAATATTAGCCGGGACGGAATACACAGCCAGATATGACTCAGCAGCAAAAGTAGTTTTACCAAGGACTACCCACAAAATACAAACTCATAGATAACACAGATCCCTACTACAAATACACACCGACATCCATACTTGAAAATAAATATTACAAACTGACATAGCTGTCCCCAATGATATAAATATCCAAACGAAATACACAGAAAAAATCTCCAATTACGTAGACCTTGCAACAGAAATAAAAAGGATATGGAAACAAGAAAAACTCGTCATTGTCCTCCTCGTCATATCAGCCACAAGCCTTACACCAACAACATTCACACCACACCTAGTACAATTAGGACTCAACACAAACATACACAAAAACATTCAGAAGTCAGTGATTAAAACATGTAACATTGTCAGGTCATTCCTTAATACACAGTGGTAATAGCGTTTGTGCTGACTTGGCTTGCGCCCGTCAGGCAAACATGGAACCACATTGACCAAATGTGACAAAGAAGAACTAAAAATAATGATAGGATCATATAATAATGTCTTAATTGTGTCTTAAAGTCTTAATGTCCCCTCTAGCTGACTGCCTGGTATTTTGTATGTTAACTGCCTGTGGTAAGGCGTACTCTTCAGTTTAGCTAACAAATATTTATTTTTCATGCTAATGACTTAATATTTTGGCGACTTCTCGACGCCATCAAGAAGTTTACAAAGAAAATGATTAATTTAGTTATTAGTAAGTGGTATATCTTTATTGGTAAAGGTATATCTTTTATTGAGAATTGATTATTGTTAAACTACGGCTTTGTATTAAACTCAAACAATATAATAATAAAAATAGTTTGTTTAAAACAAAGGTTATATATACATTTGGACTATTTTACAAACTGTATCCAATGAATCATTTAGTTATGTAAAATTTAACTATTTATAGACATATTTTACATTTAAAATATATAATTTATTTATTTATTTATTTACAGGACAGGCCCATTAACTCATAAAGACAAAATACAAAAGTTTTCATATATAAATGACATTTAAAACTACTTAAAACTAAAGGCTAAAACTAAGAAATTCAGAAAAGGCCCCGATCTGCCTCTTAAAAAGAGACAAGGAGCTGGAGAACAAGTCCAGTGATGGGCAGTTATTTACAATGCCCATAGATCTTATCATGAAGGTATTAGCTCCGTAGGTTGTCTTATGATAAGGTTTGAAGAAGGACAACGTAGATCTAGTATGTCTAGAGGGTGCATACAAATTAATCTGAGATAAAAGTTCTGGACAATTTACAATGAAATTTAAAATTTTAAAGAACATTACAAGATCGCGCTGAGCTCTCCGGTTAGACAGGGTATTCAAGTTTTATACAGATGTCAGTTTTGAATAACTAAAAGAATCATTGTGAAAGAATTTAAAATTAATATGACGAAGGAATTTACTCTGAACAAGCTCCAAGCTCTTAGCATGGCAAACAAAAGATGGGTTCCACACACATGAGCAATATTCTATGAGAGGCCTAACCAACAAGCAGTACAGCATTTTTATAGAGGTAATGGATGAAAATTCTGATGAGCAACGCCTAATGAACCCAAGCATCCTCAGAGACTTAGACGTTACCTCGGTTATATGGGGAATAAAACTCAGTGCCGAATCAACCTTAACCCCCAGATCCTTAACATTATCCACGGACACGAGGGAAGTCCCATTTATGCTGTAATCAAAAAACAATGGATTGCGCGATCTCGAGAAAGACATAGAGAAGCATTTATAAGTATTTAAAATCATACCGTTTAACTGAGACCAGACACTAAGTCTATCCAAATCACCCTGCAATCTCACACAATCCTCAATCGATCCAACCGCCGTATACAACTTTAAATCATCAGCAAAAAGCAAGAACCTGGAAGACCGAAAGCAGTCGGCTACATCATTCAAGAACAGGTTAAACAGCAGAGGCCCCATACGGGAGCCTTGAGGCACTCCCGAGGGCACAGTAATGTTGACAGACTTAAAATTATTAGCTCGAACCACCTGAGCCACACAAATAACTCCTAATCCAGCCCAACAGTGGACCCGATATGCCACGGTTATTGAGCTTCTTAAGAAGAACACCATGGTTGACCTTATCAAAGGCCTTAGAGAAATCGGTATAGATGGAATGTACCTCAGATCCACTCTCCAAGGTCCTCGACAGGTAGTCCGTATAGGAAATCAAGTTCAATTCAGCAGACTTGCCTCTCTGAAAACCAAACTGTTCATCTATTATAGATGGTCCCAAGTTAGATGCCAATACTTTAGTTACTAGGTTTTCAAATATATTTAGGAACAGTACTCAAAATACTTATTGGCCTATAATTTGCGATATCTGCCCTGTCCCCTGACTTGAATACAGGGGTGACAAAACTGGTCTTCCAATACTCAGGAAAGTAACCCTCCTCTAATAACCGGTTAAACAACATGCATAATGGTCGCGATAACACGAAGCTACATGCCTTTACTAACCCAGGAGGTAAACTATCAGGACCAGACCCCTTTCTGTGATCCAACCTCGAGAGTAACTCATCAGAGTAAACAGAGCCGAAGTAACTTGCAAAAAGATTAGCCACATCAATGCCCATGTCCACAGATTGTTCATTATAAAACATCCTAGGAGGAAGGTCATTTGTGCCACGCAGTGCGCCAACAAAGTCCCAAAAGCTTTTCACGTTATCTCTAATAGAGAGTTCAGTGTTGGCGATATAAACAACATGGCACCTACGTGATAGATTCTTACATTGTGATCTTAAAGCAGAGAAGTAATAAATAGTCCTGAGGTTCCCCAGACGATCTAAACCTCTTGTGTGCTTCTTTTTTTACGAATTATTAAGTTTTTTAACTCAGGAGAAAACCACCTAGGAAATTTTCTACTAGATACCTTCTTTAACGGAACATACAAATCTATGGCCCTATAAAGTACATCATAAAAAATATTCAACATCTGGTCAACCCCCCGGTTCGAAAGCATATCATCAATGTGTTATTTTATGACTCAAGCATCATAAAATTAAAAGAAACCAGAAATATAGCTAAACGTCCATGATCTAGCGGTGAAAAAAATAATTTACAACTGGCAGATACGAAAATTATTCAAGTTATAATTAGTCCAAGAAATCCCGAATTGTAACGCAAAAATCGGTGGCGTAGTTGGGTATAAAAGGGATATACGGAGACAAAATGTCTCTCTTTATAGAAAAAAAGAGGCGAAGCTACTTATAGGAGGGTATGCCAAACTACAATTGGGGGGGGCGAAGCTTTCATAATGAAAAAGAAAACTCACTTGGACTGGAACTCGAAGAGGTTAGGCCCTTTGCAACACAGTAAATTAAAAATCGAAGTTCAGGAGGTCGAAGAATTTTTATAAAAAAAATAACTTTCTCGCAATGGAATTTTTCAAACTTAAATCCAATCCAAAGTACCCTTTTATACATTAGAAAAATTTAAGCCCCCCCCACCATTGTGGGGTGAAATTTTTTTTACAAAAATAACTCACTCGTACAATAGAACTTTGCTAGCCCAACCCAAAAAAGCTCTGTTTCTAGCGTGGCGATATTTTCTACATCCATAAAGATGGGTGGAGGGCGTATGGGCCCATCCCGGTTGGCTCCCCTACAGAGAGCAAAACTACGGTAAATACCGTTCAAGAAGCAGAGTCCACTTTTTCAAAAAATTTAATCGTCTGTGTTGCAAATGAACACTAATATATACTGCAAATAATGCATTATTTACCCAGGTAGTTAACCAGAAAAAGGGGCGTTTTTATTACATGAAAGGCTGAAACCCTTATCTAATCTCCATCAGCAGTAAAACTACATAATTCCCAGAACCTAATAAAATTCTTATCCTTTTATATTGTTTATATTCAATTCCGAGAACGGAATGTAACAAACTGCACCATAAATAAAACTTTCGCAGCTTTAGTCATCCGACAGATATTATTTCTGAATATCAGCACAAACATATTGACCGGAATGACCCTGACGTTATAATTATAAGCGGTCATGCCTCGATCACGAACATAATGCGTGAACGACCCTAGCAACAGAGAATAAAAGGTCACAGCGCAAACATATTCACCGGAATGACCTTGACGTTATAATTATAAGCGGTCATGCCTCGATCACGAGAATAACACGTGAACGCCCCTAGCAACAGAGAATAAAAGGCCAATGGGAAAAAAAAAAAAAACATCTGCTCGTCTCAAGGACAAAGGCGAATAGTGGGGAACCGAGGTTTTATAACGTCGAGTAAACGATAACGCGTCCACATTTGAGTTCGAACGTTGCGGTTATTAAAACTGAATTCGATTATAATATAATATATATAATTGATATGTTTGTGTTTTCAAGAACGCTGTGATAGTTATTTTTTGTTAATTGTTATTTATGGATCCAAAGGTGAGTCAGAAAATTTATTAGTTTATTTTCCAAATTATCTGCTTGCTATTATTACTATTATTTTTCATACTTTTTAATATAATATTATAATATTATTTGAATGTTTCGATTTGTGAAGTATGAATTATAAATAGATTTTATAATTATTTATAATGGACAAAAACTATCCTCCTATTTTTTATAAAAAATGGTGTCGGAGTGATTTTGGAGTTGGTGGTGGTAGAAATTTACAATTGGAAGTTATAAAATCAAAATGACTTATCTACCATAGTGGATTAAACCGTTTTATGCTTCTGTTTTTGATTACAAATTTGTATTAGTCTATTGGAAGGTGCAGATTATATTTGAATTTTGTAAATTTAAATGGTGCGTCCACCATAGTGGACTCACAAGTTTTACACCCCGTTTCCGATAAAAATTTATTCGAGGGGTTGATTTAAGGTTACGAATTTATAATTGGATTTTATAAATTAAAAGTTTTATCCTCTTGTTTAGGATCAAAAATTGGTATTAGAGTATTTGAGGATGCAGAGTCGAAATTTATTAGTAAATTTTAATTGTGTATCCACTATAGTCGACTCAGGAGTTTCACACCCCATTTTCGATAAAAAAATTGTATAGGGGTGGTTGCAGGTTATGAATTTCATGAATTAAAAATGATGCAACCGTTATGGTGAATTGAACAGTTTTTACCTTCCCGTTTTAGATTAAAAATTTGTATTAGGGTGTTCGAGGTTGCGGGTTAGAAATTTATAATTGATTTTTGTGAATTGAAACTATGTCCACCTTAGTGGACTCAGAAGTTTTACATCCAATTTTCAATAAAAATTGTATGCGGGTTTCAAGGTTGCAGGCTATGAATTTAAAATTGCATTTTTTTGTATTGTATATTGCATCCACTATGGTGGACTAAATAGTTTTATCCTCCTCTTTTGGATTAAAAGTATGTATTGGTATGTTCGACGTGTTGTAGATTAGTAATTTATAATTTTACAAATTTAAAATGGTGCGTCCACTATAGTGGACTCGGAAGTTTGGGATGTCCATTTTCGATAAAAAATTATATGGAGCTAATTTAAAGGTTGCAGGTTATGAACTTGTAACTGAATCTTATAAATTAAAAATGATTAATCCACTAAAGTGGACCGAACAGTTTTATTTTGCCGTCTTGGATTAAAAATATGTAACGATATATTCGAGGTTACAGACTAGAAATTTATATTTGAGTTTAGCAAATTCAAATGGTGCGTCCATTATAGTGGACCCGGATGTTACACTCCATTTTTGATAAAAATTTATATGGGGATAATTTGAAAGTAGCAGGTGATGAATTTGTAACTGAAACTTATAAGTTAAAAATGATTAATCCACTAAGGTGGATCGGACAGTTTTATTTTGCCGTCTTGGAGTAAAAATATGTATTGATTCATTCGAGGTTGCAGATTAGAAATCTATATTTGAGCATTGCAAATTTAAATGGTGCGTCCACTATAGTGGACTCGGAAGTTTTACACACCCCATTTTCGATAAAAATTTGTATGAGGGTGATTTAAGGTTATAGGTTACGAATTTGTAAATTGTACTTTATAAATTAAAAGTGATACATCCACTATGGTGGATTGACCAGTTTAACCCTCCCATTTTGGATTAAATATTTGTATTAGATTGTAGGTTAGGAATTTACAATTGAACTTCGTAAATTTAAATTGCGTGTCCACTATAGTGGACTCAGGCGTTTTACACTCAATTTTCAAAAGAAATTATATGGGGTCATTTCAGGGTTGCAGGTTATGTATTTAAAATTAAATTTTGTAAATTAAAAATATTGCAACCACTATGGTGGATTAATCAGCTTTGTGCTTCCGTTCTGGATTAAAAATTTGTATTGATATATTCGAAGTTGTAGATTAGTAATTTATAATTAAATTTTGTAAACTTAAATGAAATGTCCACTATATTGGACTAAGAAGTTTTACTTCCTATTTTCAGTAAAAAATTGTATGGAAGTGTTTTAATGTTGCAGGTTACGAATTTATAATTGAATTATCTAAATTAATTGGTACATCCACCATAGTGGATTAAACAGGTTCTTATTAAAAATATGAATTGTTATATTTATTTGTTATAATTTAATTTTATAAATTAAAAGTGATGCATCCCACTATGATGGATCAAGCAGTTTTATCCTCCCGTTTTGGATTAAAAATTTATATTAGTGTATTAGAAATTGTAGATTAGAAATTTAGAACTAATCCTTTTAAATTTAATCCACTATAGTGGACTACGCAGTTTTACACCCTCCTTTTTGGTAAAATTTTATACGGGGGTGATTTTAAGGTTGCACCATGACAACATTTCCATTGCAAAACCATTTACCTCCCGTTTCGGATTAAAAATTTGAAAAGGCATAATTCTTTTTTATAACTGAATTTTATAAATTAAAAAAATGACTATGGCAGATTGAAGAGTTTTAGGCTCCGGTTTTGGATTGAACATTTGTAATGGTGTATTTGAGTTTGTGGATTAAGAATTAATGATTGAATTTAGTAAATTTAAATGGTTTTAGGCCATATTTTCGATAAAAAATGCATGAAAGTGATTTAAAGTTGAAGGTTACAAATTTATTTTTGTATTTTCTAGATTAAGACTGATACATCCACTATGGTGGATTAAACAGTTTTATCTTTCCTTTTCGAATTAAAAATTTGTATTGGCATATTTGAGGTTGTAAATTAGAAATTTCTAAATAAATTTTGCTAATTCAAAATGGTGAGTCCACTACAGTGGACTTGGAAGTTTTACACTCCATTTGAAAATATGTACGCGCGTTGCAAATTACGAATTTATAATTGCATTTTATAAATTAAAAGTTATGCATTTACTATGGTGGAATAAATAGTTTCATCTTTCCGTTTTCGATTTAAAAATTTGTATTGATATATTTGAAGTTATAGATTGTAAAGTTTGTAAATTCTACATGGTGCTTTCACTATAGTGCATCTGGAAGTTTTACGCATCTTTCGTCGATAAAAAATTGTGTCAGAGTGATTTCAAGATTGCAAGTTATGAATTTATAATTAAATTTTGTAAATTCAAAATGACACTTCTATAAGGTGGATCTTCAATTAGAATAAATCTAGAGAGATTTTTTCATTGGAGTAAAGAAAATGGTTCAAGATGTACCTACACGCTGGAATTCCAGATATTATCTATTGGAATGGCTTTTTGAAATGATAATATTAAAATATTCTATGTGTAAGTTTTGTACTAATATGAATAGTTTAGGTTTGTTTTTGCTGTTATGTTTACAATGTTTCTTTTATGCATATTTAGAAATAAATGCTACTTTTAATTTGGTTTTATTTTGCTCAAAACATTTGGTAGAGTACCTGGCCGGGTAATAAGTATCCGGCCAAACTAGCTAGGTACTCGAATTTGGTCCGGTAGACCGGGTATCCGTTACATTTCTATACTCTATTTATTTGAAAGTGATAGCAATAAATCATTTAGAATTGTAAATTAGCATCAAGCACTAGTAAGGGCCTCAGAGTTTTACCTACATTTTATCTGTAATGCAATGCATCTGGTATCGGTCTAATATTCGCAATCTCTTTTTTTATTGTTTGGGACTAAATGGTCTGAAATGGTCCTAGCCAGTGGTGGTGCGCTTGAGCGTATACGTATTATTTGCGAATAGTATGAATGAAACAGTTTCATAATGTTTAAACATTTATTAGAAAAAAATAACATTTTATAATGAAACATTATTAATTAAAAAATATACAGATGAGGAAATCAAACAACAGTGAATAAAGTATTACTAATCTTCTATCTGCGACATGTTTGGAAAACTATCTTTGTCTGATCATTTGAATTTACATGTATAATTAAAGGTTTAACAATAGCATCAACCCTTCTCAAAAAGGTTTTGTACGTCTGCTAATTTATAGGTCGTATTGTTCCTGGCGACTTCACCTTTAACGTGTGTCCATGTAAGTTCTATCGGATTGAGCTCGCAATGATATAGTGGCAGGCGATAAACAGTAATATTACGTTTTTTCGCCATTTCGTCGATGACGAAACTTGTGTACTTGTCTTTATTTCTAAGAACTTCAAGCTTTACAAGTTGTCTTGAAGAAATGTCCAGGTCATCCAAGATTGGATGTCCTTTTTCAGCTAACCCAAAGTTGAAACTCGTTCTAATATTTTAGAATGATAACTTGCGTTATCTATTACAATAACAGAACAGTCTGGTATTAAGTCTATCATCTGCGAAAACTAATCTTCAAGTACATCGGAATTCATATCTTCGTCCTAATCTCCTATTTTCTTGGATACGAATGTTAAAAACCTCCGTCTACAAACCACTTTCAGTATGAGTAATAATTAACCTACGTCCCTTACCAAATGGCGGTTTAAGACCAGTAGAGAGATCTTACCAAAATTTCTTCACCGTGTACCCTTCATTTATCCATGTCTCATCTAAGTAATATATCCTTTTTCCTTCAAAGCGAGCTTTTCCAAGTTTCCTTAAATAGTTTCTTCTCCAGTGTACAATTTTTACACTTGCTATCAATAAAGATCAGTCTACTGTATTTGTAGCCCTGAAGAAGAAAATAAAGTATTTTCGAAAGCTTGGCGTAGCTAAAAAAATGTTTAAAAACTTTTTAGCCCTGTTCCCATGTCCGCTTAATTCAAGAATTTCAAGTTTGATCTATGTATATACATTGTAAGAAGGCCCCGTATATAGATATTTTTCTTCTTGAACCTTAATTGACAAATAAACTTAGCCATAGCTAAATATTGTAAGTATAAATAAGAAATAACCGTATTGACTATTTAATCTAAATATTAAAATAATTTAAGTAATTGTAAATAAAGGCAAATTGCCCATTAAAAGTTAATTATGTTATCAAAAAAGCAATATGGGTAACAGAACACAAAAAGGAATAAAAATTCTTAGAGAATAAGATCATAAAAATAATTTTATATTAACGGTTCTTGAAGTTTCTCGACACAGTTTTGTAGTTTAAGATTAAATAAGTCCAAAAAAGTTATTACGTTTCTTTAATTAACAAGAGATCTATCACACTGAAGAACACAACAAATTGGCGCGGCGAACAGCTTCCTGAAGGGAGAAAAACAGACGTTTCAGTATTTAGAAATCTGGTCCCAAAGGGTAACCTCTGTAAGTGACTTTTGTGTCTTAATTGTATTTTACTTTGTGGTGACTTACTAGTTTTTCTAAAAATCTATAAACATGCCTAATGATACAACTCCAAATCCATTGACACCTCAACCTAATTCTGAATTTTTTTCTATCAAATTTTTATGTATACTCATACCAACTGATTTCAACGGTAACAGAGTCGAATTAGGGCAATTCTTAGCCAATTGTAATAATGCCAACGAATTGGCCAATCAAAATCAAAAATTACCTCCATTGTATTTTATATTTTCTCAAATCTCAGGAAAAGTTAAAGAACAACGATCGACACAAAGTTTTGAAACATGGGAAGAATTAAGACAAAAATTAAAAGACCTATATTCAGACAAAAAACATTTTGTACAGTTTATAGAAGAATTAAATAATTGTAAACAAAACCTTAAGGAATCAGTAAATGATTTCTTTCAAAATTTAGAAATTATCAATTACCGAATAAAAAAAAAATTAAATAATACTGTAAAATTTGTCGTAATACCTCCCATAACACTACCAATTCTTTCAAAAATCCTCAATCGAACACTTCAATAATTAATTAATATAATTAATTAAATACAACACATTTTTATAATTATTAATCAATAGTGTACCCTCCATCATTTTCTATAACTGTCCCCCATCGTTTTAAAAGTTTTTGAATTCCTTCTTTGTAGAAACTACGTGGTTTCTTTTCAAAGAAAGTCGTAAGGTAGTAGTAGTGACTTCTTCCATATTATCAAATTTTTTGACATTAAAATTATTTTGGAACGAAATAGATGAAAATTTGAAGGGGCAAGGTTAGGGGAATACGGCGCGTGCTGTAGGATTTCCCATTTTAACTTCCCAAGTTTTCGCAGCGTCTGTTGAGCGATATGGGGTCCAGCGTTGTCATGGTAAAAGATGATGCCTTTTCGATTGACCAAATTTGGACGTTTTGCCTGTATTTCAACATTGAGTTGGGTGAGTTGCTCACAGTACTTCTCTGCAGTTATTGTTTGAGCACGTGGAAGAAGATCGTAAAAAATTATTCCTCTGCAATCCCACCAGCCGTTGCCATAGATTCTGTTCTTTCACTTCCATGCTTCCAGCTTCTTTTTCTTATTATGTTGTTATCTACAATCCATTTTTCATCTCCAGTTATGACTTGATCCAAGAAGGGTTCGTTTTGTTGACGGGCGATGGCTGTGGAAACACTGTTCAGTTTGTTTCGTTCTGTCAAAACGCGTGGAGGACATCTATTGAGTTTCGAAGTGTATCTAAGTTGCTTTAAATGACGAAATGCAGTCGAATTGTCGACATTCTCAGCAATCTCTTCAGTTGTAATCCATGGATTATTATTTATTAAGTCATGGATAAAGTCATTATCAAAGCCGGAAGATCGCCCAGAGCGAAGTTTATCGTTTAGATTGAAGTCACCATTTCGAAATCGACCAAACCACTTTTTAACTGTCCTAAGAGTAGAGGCACGATCCAAATAAATGTTTTGAATATTTTTTGTTGCAGTTCCAACACTCACTCTCTTTTTAAATTCATATAACATAACATGACGAAAATGTAACTTTTTATTTTCCAGATTGAATATTATATATAAATTAATTTCAAAAAACTTTTTTTAAAGTTGTTAACTTACGGCGCATTTAGATAACTGTCAGTTAATAATATGATTATAAAAGAAACATCAGCAAATTCAAAAGTGCATGCTTCTGCATGCAGATATTGTAAAAAACATGGTCATACAATAGACGAATCTAGGAAAAAGCAGTATAATAATAGCATACGAAATGAAGCATCACATCCAGGCGAATAATCTAATAAACATTCTAATGTAAACATCCGTTTACCGTCCTATTTCAAACAATTCTACTTCTTTAAACTCCTCCAGCAAAGGAGACCATACTGGAGAATTCTTTGAAACCCTAATGGTCTTCGAAAATTAGATATTTTATTTTCTAATGACAATACGAGTACTACATTCATTGAGTTGGAAGCCGAATATTCAAAACACACAAACAAGAAACTTTAAATTCTTCACCATACAGTCGCTAGTGCAGAGGTTCCCAAACTTTTTTTCTCGTAGACCACTTTCAAAATTTTACTGGTTTCGGTGGACTCCCTGCTGCTACATTTCTACCATATTCCCAAAACTCGTCAAAAAATGTGAAGATTAGATCTAACGATGGAAATTTGCGTCGTGGCTGAGTTCCAACCCTAAATTCGGAGTGGTAAAAATAAAAAGAAAAATAATATGTTTTCTTGTGTTCTATTTATTAAAATAATATGATTACAGACTTAATAGAATTAAAATTAAACATTAATAACGTACCGTAACTTCAACAATGAAAATCAACAATTAAAAAAAAATAGTCATAATTTTAATGGGAGGGATGTACTTGATGGATTGACAGCAAATTATCAATATTTGGCTTCAGTTTTGTAAGGAATAACCGCAAATCTCCCCGTTCTGTGATGTTCAATCTGCTCCTTTTTTTTGTTAATAGGTTTGTAACGACACTAAAACTTTTTTCGACAAGGTATGACGAGGGAAACGCTACCAAAAGTTTTCTCGCAATTTCCCACAGCCCAGGATATTTTTCGGGTATTTCTGCCTGCAGCCAAAATGTTTGATAGCCTTTTTTAAATTTCACCTTCACCTCGTCATTGGTGCTAAGCTCGAGTAGCTCCTCTTGTAATACCACATTCGCCACTTCCGTTTCATCAAATGGATTTATGATCCATGGTGGTATTTCCATCGTCAGAATATCTTCAAATCTATTTTTGAAGTCATCATGCAGGGTATTTAAATGTTGAACGTATGTCTGAATATCCTCATCAAGACATTCTGCCTGTGACAAGTTTGGAAACTGGGAGAATTCGCGCCGACTAATATTTTGCTTCATAAATTTCAATTTTCCATGAAAAGCCGAAATTACACCCTTTGTTTTTATTAAATTTAGGCTGTCCCCTTGTCACTGCAAGTTAATGTCATTAAATTTATTGAACAAATCTGTCAAATACGCGATGTCTGCTTTCAATTTGATCAGGTTTTCTTTTAAATCTGGATCTTTACTTTCCAGAAACTCTAAAACTGATTCAAAAAGTGAGTAAAATCTTGTTAAACATGTACCTTTCGACAACCAGCGTACTTCAGTATGTAAGAGCAATCGTTGGATGTCTTCATCATTTTCGTCGCACAATTGTGCAAATAAACGGGTATTCAACGCATTGCTTCTTATTTTGTTAACTGCTTTAATCACAAATTGAAGGGATTGGTGCAATCTATCACTCAAATTTTTCGCTACCAGGTGTTGTCGGTGGATGACACAGTGAATTGCAGTTACTCCTGGTATAATTCTTTTAAGATGTCTTGTAAACCCCACGATATCGCCCGAAGATGGCAGGAGCTCCATCTGCTGCCACCGAAATAATGTTTGTAAATGGAATCGATTTTTCCTTAAAAAAATCACTCAGAACATTAAATATTGATTCGCCTTTAGTGTCCGTCTCCAAAGTTTTCGCGAATAGCAGCTCTTCATGGATTTCTTCGTCCATAACAAATCGAGCATATGCCATTAATAATGCTTCATTACCAGGTAAAGTTGACTCGTCCAGTTGAATAGAAAAATGAGTTTGCAGATAATTACACAAGAAGCTTTCAATATCAGAGTTCATTTCATCAATACGTTTTTGTACAGTGTTGTTACTCAAAGGAATTCTTTTGAGTACGTCAAATGGAGGTTTGTGCAGAACAGTTTTTAAAACCTCTTCAACAGCGGGTAAGATTAACTGTTCTCCGATGGTGTGCGGTTTTCCAGATTTCGCCATAAGCAATGAGATATTGTAAGATGCCCGCAAGCCATCATCGTTACTTTGAGAAGTTTGAAGCGAACATACTGTGCACGGTGGGTCTCTTTTCATATTTTTCCTTCAATGTTTGAAAATATTTTAAATCTTTACCGATTTTATCAGGATGACACTTTCTTAGATGATCTTCGAGCTTCGATGGTTTCATAGAGTCATTGCTCAAAACTTTGTTGCATAAAAGGCATATAAGCAATCATTTGTCTGCCTTTGATGAAAGAAAATCAAATTTCAAATAATCTGTACTGTCGACATTTCTTCTTAGATTCAGCCATGTTTCGTATCAGTTACCTACCTGTAAAGAAAAAAAATGTTTGTTTTAAGGCGACTTTAACAGGATATGGCTATTTTAACAGAATAAAATAGGATTAATTAATTATTGCAATGAAAAAACCAAACTGCTAAGACCCATATAGAGGTTTTCACAAAACGGCTGAACCTATTTTAATGTAATATAAAATATTTTTTGATTAATTATAATTTGATACATTTCTGTAAATTCGAGAGAAAATACTTTTAAAGAATATTTTGACATCAAAACTCCGCGATTTTAATGATTTATTTATTACTTTGATGTACGTTAGGAGTGGTACATAAAGACACGTACAATTTATGAAAATACCAGTCATTTAGCATTAGCAACTACGAGGGCACTGAAATATGTACAAACATGCAGATCAATCATATATCTCTCCTTTAGTGAATCACCACAGTCGGGTAAATAAATAATTTTATAATAAAAAGTACTAAAAGTTCAATCTTTCTCGGCTTTCTGTTCTTTTATAGAAGTATCGAATAATGGCCCCTGTTCAGTATTTAATTTTTATTACGTACCTACTACACGCAAACATAACAAATATAATATTATTACAATATAAAATAAAAGTATGAATAACAAACAGGCAGGTACTTACTTTTTCCGGCACTGGCAAACACTGACATCGATTCACTCACACTTTTCTTTTCAAAATTCCGGAAACAAATGAGTAACGTTTGTCCTTGGCATTCGTATTTATATTGGTTCATGCAAGATTGCAAGCACAGCACAAGTCGTATTTCGTCCCTTCGCACGTCTGAGCGGGTTGCGTTGCGGGCGAGCGGGCGGCGCTTTGCAAGTCTCGACGCGCGTTGTACTGAATATCGAATATGCAAGTTTTTACAAGTAACAGTCGCTGACCTTCTTAAAATACACTACTCAAAAAAATTAAGGGAGGTTTTAAAACAAGGAAATTAATGCTAAATAAACAGGCTATCTGATCCATATGCCGGCCTAACTGAAAACATTTTTTTCAAGCCCGTGGATCAAAAAAAAGGAAAATATTTGCAATATTATTTTTTCGCGCTATCTGTTAGGATTGCATGAGAACCGTAGCTCCTAAAAAATTTTAGCCAAAAAATCTGAAAGTTAGAATCTTAAAGCTTCAAAATGCTTTTTTTTAAGTCTCAGTACGACCATTTTTCTCCGAAATATAGCCTGTCAAAAATCACCGAAAAATTTGGAATTTTTTTTGCTCCCTTAATTTTTTTTGAGTAGTGTATTATCTGCCTACATTGATAGGTAAAGCCACGCCAACATTTTTGTTCTTTACTGTCGAAACCAGATAAATTTTCGTGGACCCCCACTTACAACTTCTGAACCCCCATTTTGTTTTCACGCCAACGTAGACCCCCGTCGAGTCTCCCGTGGACCCCTGGGGGTCCACCTGAACCACTTTGGGAATCACTGCGCTAGTGTATCTCTAATCAAAGCAGATAAATTAAATCCAGAAATCACAATTGATTGAATGTTAACTCTCCGGTTCAAACTGTAGGTAGTACTACTATTTCATTCCAAATACGAAAACACAAGTGAAAATGTAAACAACATCCCCGTTCCGGGCCTGGTTGAAAAGAAGTTTAGAATCAATAGAGTGACTGATCGATGTAACGTGAGAAGTAAAATATAAATTATTGGTGATTGCTCTCGGGCAAACTGGCTTGTTTACATTACGTAGGTTAAATTATACTTAAGTTACTGTCTCAAATTACCAAACCCTTAAATTTATTTTATGTGGCATGCACGGCTATATATTATTTCAAGATGACGTTTTTTATGTAGCGAATGGTTTGGGTATGTATTTTCATATTATTATTGCTTCTTTGAGAGCTGAAGTAGGTGGTCAGTTTTGTTAGATGTCGATTGCAATTCTTAATAAAAGTGTTTTTGCCCAAATTAGTTTTCAAAAAATAAAATTTCATATCTTAAATTAGAAAACAAAGGTCCCTTACGACGGACTGATCGGATACGATTTGATTAAATCTCAAAACATTGAAATCGATTTTAAAAATCAATAACTATCTCTTGAATCTTTACCCTTTTCGCTACCTCTTGGAATTAAGGTTAATCCAGATTGTCAGAATTCCTTCATTCTAAAATCCAAAACCGAAACGTTTATTGAAGTCAATATATCCTGAAATTAAAGAAAGAATAATCCCCAACGTGGAATTAGCTAAGGGTATATATCTGTCAAAAGCCATTACTCAAATTCGTTCTACTAACAAAGCTTACGCTACTATTTTGAATACCCTAGTTATCAATCGGCGCTAAAATCAATTCAATCACTTAATTTAGAAAAATTACATGAATCTTCCCATATATTCAGTACTTCTACCGACGATATAATCTCAACCAATAGAAGTAAATTGTTACAACCAAATCTTCGGTTAAACGAGAGGTTCCCAACCTTTTCTGGACCACCGCCCCTTTTATAAGAAAAAAAAAAATCCATAATAGTTAATTATAGCTATTTTATCTGTCTATCTATTTAATAAGTAGAAATTAATTAAAATGACCATCAAATGTAGTAAAAGATTAAACAATAAAACTACTTAATTACTTTGTTAACTGTCACTAAATTATATTTGTAAGGATTTTACAATTGCGTTATCGCGATTTCTTAGTACAAATACATTGTCAAACGCTTAATTAAGACTAAAACAGATTTTTGGTATTTTATGTTTATATGATAAAATAGTTTGAACAGAACGGAATTTGTTAGGTCAAATTGGCTATTCAGTAAATTTATATTATGGTCCTTTGAATATCTGTAAATTTCTATGGATTCTAAGAAATTGAGTTTTGACCCTTTAGGTGCCGTATGGAGTATTTGTAAACAATTGATATTGGGAAAAATATGGCCTGTTTTTAAGAAATGTTTAGCAAAGTGTGATTTTTCATTTTTTAGCCTATAAAAGGCATTGTGTTCTGCGAATCTTGTTTTGAAATTCCTTCCCGTTTGGCCTACGTAACAGCTATTGCACTCTTGACAATTAAGTTTATAAACTTCTGATTTATTGTGTTTATTAGTTTCATCTTTGGCATTGAAAAATATATTGGATAATTTTTGAGCGGGTTTTAAAGCTATTCTTGTATTTTTGGCCGTGAGAACTTGGGATATTTTATCCGAGATGGGACCAAAATATGTCAGAGGTATGAATGTTTTCTTTTCTCAGTATTCTTTTACGGGGTAAATTAAGCTGAAAGTGATTTGTTTTCGTTTACGGCTTATTAAGAAGGTATTAATTATTTTGGGTTGGAAGCCGTTATTGAGTGCTATATTTTTGATTGTGTCCAGTTCTTTTTTTAAATTATTTTTACTAAGAGGGATATTGAAGGTTCTATGGATCATAGATCTATAGGCTGCCAGTTTATGGGAATTAGGGTGTATTGAGTCAGCTGGGATGGTGACATCAGCAGCCTATAGATCTATGATCCATAGAGCCTTCAATATCCCTCTTAGTAAAAATAATTTAAAAAAAAAGAACTGGACACAATCAAAAATATAGCACTCAATAACGGCTTCCAACCTAAAATAATTAATACCTTAATAAGCCGTAAACGAAAACAAATCACTTTCAGCTTATTCTACCCCGTAAAAGAATACTGAGAAAAGAAAACATTCATACCTCTGACATATTTTGGTCCCATCTCGGATAAAATATTCGTTCTCACGGCCAAAAAAACAAGAATAGCTTTAAAACCCGCTCAAAAATTATCCAGTATATTTTTCAATGTCAAAGATAAAACTAATAAACACAATAAATCAGTAGTTTATAAACTCAATTGTCAAGAGTGCAATAGCTGTTATCTAGGCCAAACGGGACGGAATTTCAAAACAAGATTCGCAGAACACAATGCCTCTTATAGGCTAAAAAATGAAAAATCACACTTTGCTAAACATTTCTTAGAAACAGGCCATACTTATCCCAATATCAATTGTTTACAAATACTCCATACGGCACCTAAAAGGTCAAAACTCAATTTCTTAGAATCCATAGAAATTTACAGACATTCAAAGGACCATAATATAAATTTACTGAATAGCCAAATAGACGTAGCAAATTCCGTTCTGTTCCAATTGTTTTAAGCATAATAGACCGACATCTGTTCATCATATAAACATAAAATACCAAAAATCTGTTGTAGTCTTAGTTAAGCGTTTGACAATGTAGTTGTACTACGAAATCGCGATAACGCAATTGTAAAATCTTTACAAATATATTTAGTGGCAGTTAACAAAGTAATTAAATAGTTTTATTGTTAAAATGTACTGTCACAAAGTAACGGACCAATCAATCAACTATAGTAAAAGATTGTTTATTAAAAATTTAAAAATAAACACAAAATCAATAAGAAATAAAAAAATTAATGAGATGGTTGAGGATGGTGGAGTTTTAACAATTTATTAATGTCGGGCTCCAATTTCGTTAATATCAGTCACGAATTGCCACTTTCAATGATGTGCAGTCTGTTCCTTGTCTTAGACAGTAAATCAGCTACTGCACTGAATCCATGGTCAGCCAAATACGATGAAGGAAAAGCGATTAAAAATTTCTGTCTCTTGCCCACAATCTAGGGTAGAGTGCTGGTATTGATTTTTTAAACTTGAACTCTTGGTATCCATATCTGAGTTTTACTTTTAGTTCTTCGTTAGTTCTAACAGTTCCTCTTCTAAATTTGATGATTCTGCTATATCTGCATTTGTGAAAGGATCTAAAATCCAACTAGGTATATTCATGTTTGAAATATCCTGGAATTGCTCTGTAAAATCAGCATGAAGAACGTCCAAGTGTTGGCAGTAAGTAAGTAAATCTTCCTGTTTTGCAGAAACTGCTGATAATGTGGGAAAGTGGCTGTATTCACCTCTACCTAGATTTCATTAGAACAGAAGAAGTTTTCTCACAAAAGCAGCTATGACGTTTTTAGTTTTAATTAAATTTAAATCATTACCTTGCCATTGTAAATTGACTTCATTAAATATTTTAAACAGGTATGTCAAATAAACGATGTCATTTTTGGATGTAATCAGGTTTTCGCGCAGTTTTTTCGTCCCTGTTTTTACGGTTGTCCAGCACTGGGTCAAATACATAGATTGAAAAAACGATTCAGACAAATATCTTTTGAGAGCCAATGAACTTCTGTGTGCAGCAGCAAGAGATTGTAATCTTCATCACGTACAAAGTTGGCGAAATAATCTGTCATGCAATGAATTGCTGCTAATCTTATTGGCTGCTCTAATAACGTAATGAAGCGACGTATGCAGACGTTCATTCAGATTTTTTGCAACTAAATGCTGACGATGAATAATACAATGTACAGGGTGGTCCAAATTGGACACTTTTAAAGGTAAACCCCTTTATCTACAGGAGATATACGAAAACTGATGTCGGTGTCTGAGGCTCAATTTTTATGATAAACTCAATGGTGAAAACCGCATATCGATATCTAGTATTGTTTCAGATATACCGGGTATTTTTTAAAAATCTGCATTTTGAAAAAATGTTTGTAATTCTTTTCCTATTGAAAATTTTTGATTTAAAAAAAACATCCTCAAAGCATTTTTTCACGTGGATTTCAACAATGTAAGTTACATTTTTTACAACTAATATTTTAATAGCTATTAACGCAAAAATATATTTTTTAAATGGGATACCCTGTATATTTTTCCTTATCCGAATAGAGCTTTAAAATTACCATTCTAAAAATATAGCACACTTTATATTTTGCTTAAATCTACTTCAAAATATAAAGGTTTTCAGTTTTTACGCGAGTTTTAAATGCACATTTTGTGAAGTAGGCTTTGGACGGAGCGGCAATATCAATTGTTTACCGATAGCAGTCAAATCGTAAAAAAAAATCCCAGAAGTAACTCTGAGAGTCATAACTACAATGAAATTTACTAAATGCTATAGTACTTTAAACTATGTAGAAAATAAAACAAAACAACAATAAAACAATTTTTCCGAGTAGAGCAAACTAAAACAAAACAATTTGCTATAAGAGATGTTCGAAATGTCGACCAGTTTCATTTACACATAGGCGGCACCTTTTCTGGATACTTCTTACCGGTTGATTAGTTCAAGAGGAGTGAGAGCTGCAGGGATAGAAGTCCATGGGTGTTAAATCCGGTGACCTTGCCAGCCAACGGTTCGGACCTTGGTTGGCTACCCAATTATTGTCGAAACTGGCCGATAAAAAATTACTGATAACTGGAGCGTTATGAGGGGGTGCCCCGTCATGTTGAAAAAATATATTTCTAAGGTCCATTAACGGCAGTTCGTCAACAAGAGGTTCTATTTGCTGCCTTAAAATTTTTAAATATCTCTGAGAGGTGAGTGTTTCTTCGTAAATCAATGGACCTATAACTCTGCCTCTAAAAATTCCTGCCCCCACACGTTAAATCCAAATCTGCCTTGATTTCTTTGCTCCACAAGTAAATGAGGATTTTCTTGTGCCCACGTATAAGAATTGTAACGGTTAAAAATACCTGCATTGCTTACATAAGCTTCGTCTGTCCAAATGCAATTTAATGAATAATTCGAGACATGATTATAATTCTCCAGAAACCATTGACAAAAAACCATACGCCGTTAAAAATCTCCGTCTCTGAACTTTTCTTGTCTTATATGGCCTGAATTTGTGCTTCTTCGAAATACGACTTACGTTAGTTCTTGGTAGTCCAGTGGATTCTTTTAACTGTCTGGTTGAAGTGTTGGGATTATTTCCGATAGTTCCTAAAACTACTATTTCTTCTAACTCCTTATCCCTGTTTGATACATAACTTTTGGGTCGTTTCTTTTCAAACTGGCCACTATTAACTAGGTTATGTCGCAATCGAGCGAATATATCCTTGAAGGGTTGAGGCGTCAACCTTTCGTGGTACAAATTACTTGCCGCTTCCGAATTTTCTCTGGTTTGTATGAAACACACTATCATATCCCATTTTTCGTAATTTTCAAACTTCAATGTGATTTATTTGACAATTTAATAACTGATCGTGAAAGTAGTATTTGACAACTACGAGTAAACAATTGAATTAAACCATATGGCCGCTCCGTCCAAAGCCTACTTCACAAAATGTGCATTTAAAATTCGCGTAAAAACTGAAAACCTTTATATTTTGAAGTAGATTTAAGCAAAATATAAAGTGTGCTATATTTTTAGAATGGTAATTTAAAGCTCCATTTGGATAAGGAAAAATATACAGGGTATCCTATTTAAAAAATATATTTTTGCGTTAATAACTATTAAAATATTAGTTGTAAAAAAATGTCACTTACACTGTTAAAATCCACGTGAAAAAGTGCTTTGAAAATGTTTTTACAGAAATCAAAAATTTTCAATAGAAAAAGAATTACAAACATTTTTCCAAAATGCATATTTTTAAAAAACACCCTGTATATCTGAAACTACAACTACATTGAATTTGTCATAAAAATTGAGGCTCAGACATCGACATCAGTTTTCGTCTATCTCCTTTAGATAAAGGGGTTTACCTTTAAAAGTGTCCAATTTGGACCACCCTGTACAGAGAGTACATTGTGTTGTGTACTGCGTGTTTTAAATGCGCTATGAAACTCTTATGACGCCCCGTCATTGCTGAAGCACCATCAGTAGCAACTGACAAAATATTACGAATAGGAATTACTTTCTTGTAAAAAAAATTGTTCATGGTATTAAATATCGATTCTCCCTTTGTATCGGTTTCCAAATTTTAGGTGCTTCGTTATTTGGTAGAGTTGATTCAGCGAGTTGAATGGAAAGTTAAGTAATCCCATAATGATATTTCAACGTCTTTAGCCATTTCATCTATTCTTCTTTGCACCGAATTATTACTCAGAAGAATTTTTCTGATGATATTTGACGGTGTCTTTTGATGAAGAACAGTTTTTATTATCTCTTTGACTGCCGGCAATTGTGTGTAGTTTTCCTGCTTTTGCGATTAACAATGAAATATTGTTTGAGGCTCGTAATTCATCATCTTCTTGTTTAGAAGACGACGCAAGAAGGTTTGATATAGTTGGCTGTTTTAAATATTTCTTTTCCAGTCCTTGAAAATGGTCTTTGTCCTTTTTATCAGCATGCATTTTATTCAAACATGTTTGTAGCCAAGAAGGCTTCATGGCTTCATTTAAAAAAAAAATTTTGGGTAAATTAAACACATACGTAATGACTAATTTGTAGTAGAGTGCGTAAATCCATATTTCAAATACTCAATACTGTATTGACCGCATTTCTTCTTAGATTCAGACATTTTGAAATCCAAAATTTGCCACAGTTTAAATAAATTAACTTTTCAACAGATTTATAGATAGTTATAAAAATAATGGCTATAATGACTTCTATCACTTTCTCTTACGAATATGAATTATTGGCGAAGCACACAAAAATAATAAGACATTCCTAGATTTATCCCTGCCTTTTATAAAATTTGATTACGTACACGCATCAACTTGTATGCCTTTGCTTGTTCGCGATACCGGTACACTTGTTCTGTAAACAAGTCATTACAAGCTCCCATATTTTTGTCGAAACATGCTTGATTGCGTGAATCGCGTCTTTCCTTACCAACTTACAAAGACCTGTTACCGACAATATCGAATTAAGTATACGTAGACCTAACGCTAATTTAAATTTTTTAATACTTATTTACGCGATAATAATAAGATAACAATTTTAGATAGCTAGATAACAAATGTATTAATGAAAACAGAAGGTATTTTCAAAGAATTTTATTATATTAATTTCCGAAATAGATAGATACGCCACGGCCACCCCCCTTGACTGTCTTATCGCCCCCCTCCCCCCGCATTCTGGACCCGCTACCGCACCCATGAAAGGCTTCAGCGCCCACTAGGGGACGGTATCGCCCCAGTTGAGAACCTATGGGTTAAATCATTTAAACAGCGAGGAAAAGAACACTATTCTAAAATTATGCGATAAATATAAAGATATTTTTTAATTTAATTAACTTAACCGATCTAAGATCAATACCTTCAAAAAAACTTATAGATACCCGGAAGTACACAAAACCGAGGTAAACAGTCAAATGAATAAAATGCTGAAACAAGGTATTATCCAGCCTTCAATTTCACCTTGGTCCTCACTACTTTGGATAGTTCCAAAGCAAATGGATGTATCTGGACAACAAAAATTTGGTTTGGTGATTGATTATAGGGGCTTGAACCATGTCACGGTTGGTGATGTCCTAAAAATACTTAACACCAATTAGGCCATAGCAAATATTTCACGACTCTTGATTTGGCTTCCGGCTTTCACCGGATTCCAATGGCTGAAAATTACAAAAAGAAACCGGCTTTTAGTATACCTTTAGGTCACTATGAGTCGATTCGCATGCCCTTTGGTTTAAAAAAAGGACCCGCTTGCTTCCAAAGTCTTATGAACTCAATACTGATTGGTCTACAGGGGTTCCAATGTTAGGACGACATAATTATTGATGCAACATTCCTTGACAAAGACATATCAGGGATAGAAACAGTTTTCGAAAGACTTAGGGTAAATAATTTAAAATTACAATAATTGTGAATTTTTACGTAAGGAAATAGCTTACTTAGGTCATATCATAACCGAACTTGGGCATGGCGTAAAACTGAATTTCGAAAAGATGAAAGTAATCGAGAATTTCCTTAGGCCTAAAAACTAAAAATCGATAACCTAGAGATCGCACAAATCAAGGTAAAGGAAGCTACGGAGAAATATTATCAAACATTATATGACACGAAAATATCGCTACCGCCCGGGAAAAAAGAAGGAAATAGAGTGATAGTAAGAAATCTGAGATTTGAAGAAATTTCCGATGTAACAACGGATGAAATAATGAACGCCCTATAACATGCACAACAACAAAGAACCAGGGGACGATGAAATAACTATAGAAATGATAGGGTATGGAGGGGCATCAATAATACAATCTCTTCAATAGCTAAAAAATCGTCCTATAAGCTTTGAAACGGTTTGAAATGACTTGTAAAGTAAATTTAATAAGTTAAATCTTTTTTCACCCATAGCTCCACCGCGGGTGCGACGACTGACTCCTATTTTGATGATTATTCGTTACTAGAGAACGGATTATATGCAACATAAAAATCTTGAAATATGCATGTAAATATGCATGAAAAATGCTTAAAATATGCATGAAAAGGGTCAAAATATGCAATATTAAATAATAATAAAAGTAGTAATTTTTAGTTTTTTATTTCAAAATCAGCATAAAATTAACAAGTTATCGACGATGTTTAAATTTAATTAACAATATTTAACATTTTTTAAAATTATTTAACATTTGTATTCTTGTACACGTAAACAATAAGGTATTGTTCCAAATGTTGGGTAGTAAGATTGTGTCTTCGATCACTTAAAATATTTTTATAAGTGGAAAAAGACCGTTCCACATCCACTGAGGTAACTGGGCGGTATTTGAATTTGGGTGCTATGTTAGCACTTATTGTTTCTGACAAAAGTTCACCCATCCCATTAATAAAACTATCAATTTGACACAAAGGTTCAAAGCCTGGGTTATTGCACAAAATGTTTTCAAACTTTTTTTTAACTCTACGCGGGAATACATTTGACGGATTTTATTCATTAACTGAATTGATTCGGTCAACGCCAAACCTCGACTTTCAAGGTATGTGGGAAAAGTGAGTGCTAATCAAAGCTATGTTTTTTTTTTTTTAATATCAGAATCGTTAAATGCTTCCTTGGATTGACGAACTGCCAGAGCCTCTGCACTATCGAAGTCATTTACTACACCTTTGATGGCCTCGAAATGTTCATTGTAAAATAGTACAGCTTCAATCCATGTTCCCCATCGAGTTACCACTGGTTCGGGAGGTAAAGGCACATTTGGCAGTTTTTCTTTATAGATGTTATTGCGAGCAGGTGCCTTAAGAAACACTTTCTTTGCTGATGAAATCAGTTTATTTACATTTCCAAACGTGGATCGTACTTCTTCAGCGAGTCGATGGACTCCGTGAGCAAAGCATGTCACATGAATTAAATTTGGATAAAATACTTGGAGGACTTTGGCTGCCTTGATCATATAGGGAGCAGCATCTGAGAGAAATATAAACACTCTTTCATCTGCAGAAGATTCAGGAAATATTTTTTTAATACCCTCATTCACAAATCTGGCGATCATAGAATAATTTGTCTTGTCAAGTTCTTTGCAGGCCACCAAATAGGAAGAAGAACGCTCTAATCTTAATGCACCCACAATTAAATTCGCAATATAGCGACCACAACTGTCGGTAGTTTCATCAGCTGAAATCCAAATAATGTCATCCTTAAGTTCATTACGTATTTCTTCCAGAACATGTTGGTAAATTGTTGGTATTTACGCAGTGTTGATTCGTCTGGTACTTTTTGATTCAAGCAATATTTTCGCGGAAAATCTTTGAATGTAGGATTTGTAAGTTTGTGGAGAGAAATATTACTTGCAAGCAATGCTTCACATAAATCCATGCAAAGTGTTTTTTTTTTGTTTGCCTATAGAAGTGGAATCACTGCTACTTGCTGCTGTTATAAGGTGTTGTCATGGGCCTTTTTTTTTTGCAATCCTACGATATGAAGACTTGTCTTGACATGCTGGTCAATTTGAAACTTTTTTGTGCACGAAATATTTTTCTCGCAAACTCGACAATGTAAAACATTTCCGTCGTATGTAAATGTTCCAGGATAATCAGCTACCCACGAAGAGACACTTTTTTTGCGGGTGGCATGGTACACGTTAAACTTGAACACAACACGTTAAAAATTCCAAAAAGATTACACTGATGCAAGCGTGTCAACAATAATGTTAAAACTGATATCTTGTTTTAAAATAAAAATTCGTCTTCGAAAAAATTGTTTATTTGATCCACGCTCGAACAAATATTCTTAGAAACTAACTACTTATCACTTAATATCCCGACCAAGAAACAAAGGAATAAAATACCGTCGTAATTTTGGGTATTCCCTTGGCACTATAACCTAATCGATGTTCAGACGATTGTAGGTAAAGTTCCGGCGATAAGATCGGTTCCAGACGGCGACATTAACAATACCCTGAGCAATTCAATTGCCTAGTAATACCGAGAAATATTGTAAATATCGGGAAAATATGCATCATTACTAGATTTTGGGTAAAATATGCAATAATCGGTGAGAATGGTCTAAATATGCAAATGCATATGAAAATATGCAAATGCATATAATCCGGTCTCTATTCATTACTAATCTGTTACTAAAAGTAAGAATCAGTCGATATAAAAACTCTACCAAAAATGCAACGCTACCTCCCGTACTCTGTTATATGTTAAGAGACTGTAACAGAAAAAAACTCTTGAAAATATGGAAGCGGTTTATTGCTTCAAAATCTATATGTTCATTTTTCACACACAAATTAGCTGATTGTAATAAGGAACCGTTAACAAGGATAAATAATAATTTATCAATTTAAAACAACTTTTATATCGGCATGCAAACTGATTCATCCAAAAATTTTATATTATCGTCCTTTCTCTCTCGATCTGCATCTATTTCCATCCACGCTCACTAGAGACATAACTTAGGACTAATTCAGTAGGCAAGTCCGAGAAATAGCACTTGCTGGCTGGTTTTTTGTGTAGCGCCAGTTACTGGAAGTTTTTCAGCCGTCGGTACGAGTTAGTATAGGTTGTTACCGGTCAAGGTTAAGTTAAACCGATCCGTATTTTTATGCACCAATTTTTATTGGTGCATCTGGTGAAAATGACTTTATTTTAAGAGAGAGTTAAACCAAAAACAATTGAATTTGGGTTTTAATTAGTGTTTTTTTTTGGATTCATTAAATTAAATTATTTTTTAAGGTGAGTTGTTAAAGAATACTGTTATTTAGTTACTTTTTTAAGCTTTTTTAATGGGTAAAAAGTTTAATTTCATCAAATTTTGAATATGCCAAGTAAAAGAACGTATTTTGTATGAAAATATTTTTTACATTTCTATATGGACATTTGTTTACTTTCTTTGCTAAGGGTGAAAAGTATTATATTTGTGAAAAAATCACCGCCCCGAGATATTGCCATTTTTTCACCTTTAAAAGTCCCTACTTTACGTGAAGTATTGTTTCTTATTTTTATCAGTCGTCTGGAGGTCTATCTGTCCGTCTGCCTATACGTTGGTCTGGTGATTATCGAACAAAATTTGGTACACATTTAATAACTGAAGTAAGAAAGGGACTCCTAATTTTTTTTAGCGATATCTGTTCAGGAAAAGAGTGAAAGTGGCGGAGATGATAAAATTTGTACAATTTCAATTCTATTTTTAAAATGTTTGTTGGGTTTTGGTTGCCAAAATGGACAAATTTGCATAATCTACATTAGCTTGCATAAGGAATAAGCAGTGACGATAATAGTGAATCAAGTCGAAAAAAAGTTTGCCGCAGGTGCGTTCTCTTGCAATACACTGCCTAAACCACTAAATATGGAACAATATTATGTAGCAAAAAATACCTACAATATATATAAAATGCAACGTCTCTCTGTCTGTCTGTCTGTCCGTTAGTGCGCTTATTACTGGACAACCAGTTATCCGATTTACGTGCTTTTTTTTAAACATACATATGTTCTCTGGCCAGGTTATCTATAATATATATAAAATGCAACGTGTCTCTGTCGGTCTGTCTGTCCGTTAGTGCGCTTATTACTGGAGAACCACGTATCCGATTTACGTGCTTTTTTTTTAAACATACATATGTTTTCTGGTCAGGTTATAGGATATATTTTATTACTTTAGGTAACAAAAGGAATAAGTAGTCACGATAATAGTGAATCAAGTCGGAACAAGGTTGCCACTAGCGCGTTCTCTTGCAATATACTGCCTAAACCATGAAATATGGAACAATATCATGTAACAAAGAATATAATGTATATAAAAATGCAAGGTCTCTCTGTCTGTCTGTGCGTTAGTGCGCTTATCTCGAGAACCACTTATCCAATTTACGTATTTTTTTAAAATTCATACATTTATTCTCTGGCCAGGTTATCTATAATCTTCTATAATATGTATAAAATGCAACGTCTCTCTATCTATCTGTCTGTCTACCTGTCCGTTAGTGCGCTTATTACTCGAGAACCACTTATTCGATTTACGTGTTTTTTTTTAAACATACATATGTATGTTCTCTGGCCAGGTTATAGAATATATTTTAATACATTAGGTAACATAAGGAATAAGCAGTGACGATAACAGTGAATCAAGTCGGGAAAAAAGTTTGCCGCTAGCGCGTTCTGTTGCAATACGCTGCCTTAACCATTAGATATGGGACAATATCATGTAGCAAAGAATAATATATATGAAATGCAACGTCTCTCTGTCTGCCTGTTTGTCCGTTAATGAGCTTATTACTCGAGAACTACTTATCCGATTTACGTGTTCTTTTTTTTAATTCATACATATGTTCTCTGGCCAGGTTATAAGATATATTTTATTATGTTAGATAATATAAGGAATGAGCAGTGACGATAATAGTGAATGAAATCCACGCGAGCGGAGCTGCGGGCACGGCTAGTTATTTATAGTCAAATAAACTAATGGTAGGAGGGGTTACTTCATATACATGATGTTATACCTTCTTTTTGTGATTCCTACAGGGGAATCTGAAATTTATGTTATTTTTTCTATATTTCCAATTTTAACAGAACTGGGATGTATGGTAGATACAAATGTCAGGTTTCAATTTTAAATATCTCTGCTTAGATTTGTGATTAATGTTTTATAATAAAGCACCAATGATTTAAAATATCGAATTGCAATGTTTAGAGTTAGGTTTTTGTTTAATATGAGAAAATCAAATTCATTATAGACTTTACAATTGCGTTTGCAGGGAAAATACTGGGTAAATTATTTTACCAATTTTTTAAATCTGAAAATGTTATATTTTTTTTTATCATTTTTTGCTAAAATTATATTTATATATATATATATATATATATATATATATATATATATATATATATATATATATATATATATATATATATATATATATATATTTAGTTTTTGGTCTAGCTACTTAAAACACATTTTTTTTGCAAAATTCGACTTTATTCATCAATATAGTCTCCTTCAAGAGCGATACAATCAGTCAGACACTTTTCTAAGATTTCTATAACTTTCTTGTAGTAGGATTTGTCTTTGCTTTCAAAATAGGCCTCAGTTTCGGCGATAACCTCTTCATTGGAGCTAAATCTCTCTCTCGCAAGCATTTTTTTGAGGTCTGCGAATAGTTAATAGTCACTGGGGGTCAAATCTCGAGAATACGATGGACGAGGAAGCAATTCGAACTTCAGTTCAGACAGTTTTGCCATCGTAACCATTGACTTTTGACACGGTGCATTGTCTTGATGAAAGAGCACTTTTTTCTTGTTCACGTCGGGCTGTTTCTTTGCGATTTCTGCTTTCAAACGCACCAATAACTTTATATAATAATCACTGTTGATGGTTTTTTTTCTCTTCTCAGCATAGTCGATGAAAATTATTTCACGCGCATCCCAAAATACAGAGACCAAAACCTTCCCAGGCGACTGTTGTGTGTTTGGTCGCTTCGTTCGGCTTTCACCGGCTGCTGCCCACTCAGCTGACTGCCGATTTCATTCCGGTGTGTAGTGGTGGATCCATGTTTCATCCATTGTCACATATAGAATGAAAAAAATCCTTTTTATTGCGCTTTTAAACAGGTCCAAACAGCGCTCAAAATCAACACGTTGTTGTTTTTTGGTCCACTGTGAGCAAACGCGGTACCCATTTCAAACAGAGCTTTCTCATGCCAAATGTTCATGTAAAATATTGTTTAACCTCTATAAATGGTTACGTGATAGAAGTCAGTTTTCGGCATTTGTGTAAAAACTAATAAAATCTGTTTCTGTTATTCTTTTAAATTTCTTTCATCATCCCCGAATAATTAATTTAGGTCTTCTGTCGCAAAGCCAATTATTGTTATCACTTTAATAGTTTTTAATTTTTAATTATTTATTTTTGTAACGCATGAACGCTATTTTTGCTTAATTGGAATCGCTTATCTTATTTTTTTCACTCTATGAACTCATGTAACACTACATTAGATTGCTTTATTTCAATTCCCTGTAAATGTTCAATTAAGATAAGAATAGTGGTTACTCGAAGAATATCGTCACTCGAAGAATATCGTCTTAGAATATTCGATAGTCTAAGAACCTCTCTCTGTTACTCTAAACTCTTTTGTTACTTTTAATTTACACTTCATTAAAACAGTGCTCTTAGTTTAACAACGTATTAAGTGTTTTATTCAAGTAAAAACGAATCCAACTGGAGATTCCAACAATATGACAAAGTTCTTTTAATATCTTTAGGTTGTCAGCTATCTCACGCAATTTCACTTTACGGTCATCCAAAACAATTTTATGGATTTTTTTAATGTTTTCCGGTGTAACCACCTCATTTGGGCGCCCAGAGCGTTCAGCATCATTTGTTTCTGTAGGACCGCGTTTACATTCACCAGTAAATGATGAGTGATTTTACCAAGGGCAGAGTCCCCGTTATACTTATCAAGCTATTGCTTTGCTTGAATGGTTTTTTGTCCCGTCAAAAAACAGTGTTTAATCAACGCACGAAATTCGATTTTTTCCATTGTTTTGAAAATATCAACAGTAGCGTCACTAAAACCACTGTAATTTGTAAACTAATCGTCAAAATGTCATGAAATTTTGACACGTATCGTTTAAATATTGGTACTTCCTATAAACATCACATGGATTTTTTGAAAAGGGCGACATCTATGTGTCAGACCAGAAACTTTTCAGCCTACGTGTTATATATATATATATATATATATATATATATATATATATATATATATATATATATATATATATATATATATATATATATATTTATTTCGGGGTTTACATTACCGTATGCTTTGGCAAAGTCCTCAAAGCATATATGTGCGTCTTGACAGACAGAATTGGAGTAAGAAAATGACTTCACTCTTTCTAAAAGCATGTCTAAAACCTAACTGACATTCCAATATTTGTGATTCACATTTGGCCTAGATGAATGACTAGTGAAAATTTTTGTTATATGCTCAAACCAATCAATTTATATTGATCGCAAGTAGATATATCTTTAGAGATACTGCTGCCAAATCTCATGCTTTTCTTATCGGCCTCAAAGCTGCATTTTTTTGTGCCATTTTTGCAGCACTGGCGGTGTATTGGGCGCAGACGTAAGTTGTCGGTTCTAGGCCCACTTTTACTTCAGATAGAACATACTATCCACTTCTTATATTCCCGATGTCATCCTACACTTTTTCTGCTGAAGAAGTGCAAAAAGTGATCAACAATGGGGTCACAACTCAGAGGCTGTTGCTATGTTGCCCAAAAAGGGCATAAATGATCCCAAAACCTGACGCCATCAAACCTGCAAATGTAGTTCTTAAGCTGAAGAAGTGATCGACAATAATGTCACAGACCAGAAGTTATTGCGGTAGTTGTTGATCGAAAGGGCGTTAATGAAGTGATATAAACATGACGTCATCAGAGTTCCTGGAATAGAAGTAGAAGAAGTGTGCCCAAGTGGTGGACAATGACGTCATAGCCTAGATATTGTTACTGTGTTTGTTGCTCAAAAAAGGGCATGAATGATCTAAACGTGACGTCATCAGACTTGCAAGAACTTTGTCACTAGAGAAAGAGAGAGATGCGGAGTTCAAATATGTACATAAACTAAAAATATATTCAACTGTCCAGGAAGTTGCTGTTGTTGTGGGTGATGTTGATTAAGTTAGGGGTGTTTCAAAAAAAAGGACGTTAATGAAGTTTAGGGGGGAGGTCTTCTTAGAGGTCAAAAAACATTCTATAGGTAGAAGAGGGTATTTTTTGTTTGTAAGTTATTTGGAGTCCTTATTACAGCGATGAAAGTAGGCTACTCCAAGCTGGTCAAAAAGTCCTTATTGATAGAGGGCGTAGGCTGGCCAAAAAAAATCCGTATTATGACGACGACGATGGTAGGCTGGTCAAAAAGTCCTTGAAGCTGATCAAAAAGCTTTGGCTTATTGGTAATGAAAGAGTAGTTTATGGGTAGTTTTCATATGGTGAAATAAAAGCAAAAAATAATTATTATGAGGGATTGGCTGAACAAAAAAGTCTATATTATGGTAATGAGGAGTCGGTTAGGCCAGGCCAAAGTCTTTATTATGGCTATGAGGGAATGGTTGGCCAGGTTAAAAAGTCCTTATTGGCAAAGGGTGTAGTTTTGTAGCGATGAGGGATAGGCTAGCGCAAAAGTCCTTATTTGCAAGGGGGTAGTTTTTTAAGGGGTGACTTTTAGGGGTATTGTGTAAAAAAGGCAAAAAAATCTATTTTTTTTATGAGAATAATTTACCCTCTTTTTTGAGTCAATTGGGTGTGGCATTAAATATTTTATATAACAATTGTTATACAAATTGGATACTGCTAACGTGTAGGTTAATGATTATTTGTGAATGAAATGATTACAATCGGCTGAAAGATTCAAGGTCAAACGCAACTGAAAATAACCAGTACTCCAAATAGACTAAAAATAAACTCGTCGTCGCACTGTGGTCCAGGAATTAAATTTTTCGTTCAAAATTATCTGCAGGTCTTAATTTCCAACCGATCTGGATATTTTTTTTTTTTAAATACTCGTAACCAAATTCTCAAAAATCTCTCGAAGCCAAATTTGAATTATGGCCAATTATTGGTTATTTTTCTATCATTTTTGGATAAATTTTAGTAATTTTTTCAAAGTTTGCAATATTTAGATGAACAAACCAAAGCAATTTATGTTTCTCGATCCACATAATTTGAGATTTGTTGTTTCAAGATCTAGAGGTCGTAGGGTGAATCAATATAGCCATTGCTATGTGAATTAAAACACATAAATCGCTTTGGTTTGTTCTAACCAATATTGTAAATCCGGCTAAAATGATACATGGTCAAAATATGTTCTAATAATGGCCGAAAAATAGCTATCTTAATTCACCTTGCGACCTTTAGGTCTTGAAACAACAAATTTCAGATTATGTGGATCGAAATTTCTTTGGTTTGTTTATTCAAATATTGTAAATTTCGAAAAAAAATCCTAAAAATTTTCCAAAAATGGTAGAAAAATAACCAAAAACTAGCCATAATACGAGTATTTAAAAAAAACATATCCAAATCGGTAGGAAATGAAGGCCTGCAGATAATTTTGAACGAAAAATTAAACCCTGGACCACAGTGCGTCGTCGTCGTTGCCGCAAACGAGGATGCTCACACGTACTTGGATTATTTGTTTTCACATTTATTTTCGGCTGGGCAGTTTGCCGGACTTGATAATAGGATGATGTTTACATTTTTTTTTATTATAGTCTAGTCAAATTAGTTACAAAAAAGGCCAAACTTCTAAAAAATTCCGACCAACCTGAATTTTTGTGCAGACCTTTACTTTGATGTTCTAAACATATCCTGAAAAGTACCCTTGATTTGAGCCGTGAGTTTTTTTTTAGAGAGTGAACTTTAGTTTTTTTGGAAATATCTCGAAAATTATCAATTTTTCGAGGAAAATTGTTATTAGAAACTTTGTAGCTTTATAAAATTCTACACTTTTTTTGTATAGTCATCTGTTTCAAGAATTTATGCCTGAATGATTTTAACGTATAGAAAAATTTAAGACCAGTAAAACCTGTAAAATGGTAAAATGAATTCACATCAAAATAACTGTTTTAACATACATAAACAAGTAGAATAAGTTAACGTGTGATTTATTATGCGCTATATATTTTTAGTGTTCCGTACGGAACACTTACGTGATCACTTTAGTGTCCGTCTGGGTGTTACATCCGATTTTCACCAAAACTATTTGACATAGAAAGGCGCCAAAAAAGCCAATGAATTCATCGGCAAGCTCTACCCTCTATTTAAGTTCAACAAATTGTTAACTCGCAACAAGTTGACAGTCTACAAGATGATTAACCGAACCAGACTGACCTACTCCAGCCCAGCATGGTGCCAGATGTCATGAACCCGCAGATTCACCCTCCAGACCATCCGAAACAAGGCCTTCCGCATCATCGCTAAATCCCCATGGTTTATCCGCAACACCCAACTCCACTGAGACCTCCAGATGCCCTCAATCCGTGAATTCATCAGCAACACCCAGACCAAATTCCTCGATAAAGCCTTAATTAATATTAAGTTTCATTTTAAGGTTATGTTCATGAAATATCTTAAGTTTAAGACCAGTAAGACCTGTAAAATGAATTCAAATCAAAATAACTGTTTTAACATACATAAACAAGTAGAATAGGTTAACGTGTGATTTATTGTGCGCTATATATTTTTAGTGTTCCGTACGGAACACTTACGTGATCACTTTGGTGTCCGTCTGGGTGTCACACCCGATTTTCTCCAAAACTATTAGACATAGAAAGTCGCCAAAAAAGTCAACGAATTCCTCGGCAAGTTCTACCCTCTACTTAAGTTCAACAAATTGTTAACTCGCAACAAGTTGACAATCTACAAGATGATCATCCGAACCAGACTGACCTACTCCAGCCCAGCATGGTGCCAGATGTCATGAACCCGCAGATTCACTCTCCAGACCATCCGAAACAAGGTCTTCCGCATCATCGCTGAAGCCCCATGGTTTATCCGCAACACCCACTCCACCGAGACCTCCAGATGTCCTCAATCGGTGAATTTATCAGCAACACCCAGACCAAATTCCTCGATAAAGCCTTAATTAAATTAAGTTTAATTTTAAGGTTATGTTCATGAAATATCTTAAGTTTAATACCAGTAAGACCTGTAAAATGAATTTCCATCAAAATAACTGTTTTATCATACATAAACAAGTAGAATAGGTGTGATTTTTTTAGGCGCTATATATTTTTAGTGTTCCGTACGGAACATTTACATGATCACTTTGGTGTCCGTCTGGGTGTCACACCCGATTTTCTCCAAAACTATTCGACATCGAAAGTCGCCAAAAAAGCCAACGAATTCCTCGGCAAGCTCTACCCTCTACTTAATTTCAACAAATTGTTAACTCACAACAAGTTGACAATCTACAAGATGATCATCCGAACCAGACTGACCTACTCCAACCCAGCATGGTGTCAAATGTCACGAACCCGCAGATCCACCCTCCAGACCATTCGAAACAAGGCCTCCCGCATCATTGCTAAAGCCTCATGGTCTATCCGCAACACCCAACTCCACCGAGACCTCCAGATGTCCTCAATCGGTGAATTCATCAGCAACACCCAGACCAAATTCCTCGATAAAGCCTTAATTAATATTAAGTTTAATTTTAAGGTTATGTTCATGAAATATCTTAAGTTTAATACCAGTAAGACCTGTAAAATGAATTCTCATCAAAATAAATGTTTTATCATACATAAACAAGTAGAATAGGTGTGATTTTTTTAGGCGCTATATATTTTTAGTGTTCCGTCCGGAACACTTACGTGATCACTTTGATGTCCGTCTGGGTGTCACACCCGATTTTCTCCAAAACTATTCGACATAGAAAGCCGCCAAAAAAGCCAACGAATTCCTCGGCAAGCTCTACCCTCTACTTAATTTCAACAA
This sequence comes from Pachyrhynchus sulphureomaculatus, assembly GCA_019049505.1. NCBI lineage: Eukaryota > Metazoa > Arthropoda > Insecta > Coleoptera > Curculionidae > Pachyrhynchus > Pachyrhynchus sulphureomaculatus. The sequence goes on from CM032455.1 coordinate 36,978,262, forward strand.
ATTGTTAACTCGCAACAAGTTGACAATCTACAAGATGATCATCCGAACCAGACTGACCTACTCCAGCCCAGCATGGTGCCAGATGTCATGAACCCTCCGGACCACCCTCCAGACCATTCGAAACAAGGTCTTCCACATCATCGCTGAAGCCCCATGGTTCATCCGCAACACCCAACTCCATCGACACCTCCAGATGCCCTCTATCCGTGAATTCATCAGCAACATCCAGAACAAATTCCTCGATAAAGCCATCCATTACCCCAACCCCACAGTCAGGACTGCCTACCGCATCCCTCCCCGCCATGCCCGCCACCGTCTATCAAGACCCAGAGACCCCTTGCCTCCGGATTAGCTTAAGTTAACCTTAATTAATATTAAGTTTAATTTTAAGTTTATGTTCATGAAATATCTTAAGTTGAAATATCGTAAGGTGAAATATCTTAAGTTCTCTCAATATACTTATATAAATCCCTCGCTTAGGCTAAGTTAATCAGGTCCCTGCCATGTATATATCTTAAGTGTTAATCATGGTCTATCACATTACTGTGTAGTAGTTATAGACTAGCTAGTTGCCAATATATGAAATGTGAAATGTAACATAGAAAGATGAAATATAGGAATTGATGGTCTCATCAGATCCGTGTAGTTTTGAAAGTTACACTTTGACGTAAGAGGTAGCTTGTAGAGGGAAGTGAAAAAAAATTCTAATGTCATCGACTGAGGTGTCAAATCAATGCTTGTGAAAAAACGAGTTCAAAAATATATAAACTAATTTGGGTAAAAACACTTTTATTAAGAATTGAAATTGACATCTAACAAACTGGCCGTCTACTTTGGCTCTCTCAAATATAATAATAATATGTAATGCATACTTTCGTTACACAAAAAACATAATCTTAATATAATATATAGCCAAACCTGTCATATAAAACATATTTAAGGGTTTACTAATTTGAGATATGTCAACCACAGTAACTTAAATATAATTTAATCTAGGTAATGTAAACAACCCGGCGTTAGTAAATTTCACACCAAGACTACCTGCGCCCCCCCCACCCAACAGGTAAATTCCACACTAACCTTATAAGGGTGTTTAAATCTTACAGGTAATTTCCACACCAAGCAAATATAATTATGCTTTATTCATCTAAATAAAATTGGACGGATTTCTTTTAAATCAGTTTTTATTGAAAATTTTAAATATTTGCAAAAATATATGTTTTTATTTCATAGTAGAATAATATTGATAAAACATGAAGTTTTTGCTAAATACATAAAATACAATTGGACAAATTTCCTTACATATACTAGATAATGCTACAAACCTATACATATCTATTTATATATATTTACAAAATAGGTTGAGAAAAATAGGAGACACATTTTAAAAAATGGAAACGATTAATATTTCCTAATTGTCTTTGTTCATAAAGATTTTTTAAATGTTTTAATTTTTGATTATTATGATTATTACTTATTTTAGACTCGTCGACACTTTGTATTTTTATATATACGTTAATCTGAAATTCTTTCAGCATATCGATAAAAGTATACAGAGACGGATGTGTAGAATAAAAAGAATTATTTAGATGGGAATGGAAGGACTCACAACAGTTAGTCGTTCGAGTTAAAGATGGACTCGATTCTGTCCATATTTCAACTGGAAAATCGGCTCCTTCCTCTATATATGTTTCTAGTAGGTAATCACAAAATTTATTTAAACGTTCATCCTCAGGTTTTATAGAATATAAATCGTATGCAAAACTGTCACCTAATTCTTCGGGTGCTAAATAGGACAAGCCGAAACAATACTTTAACCAACGACCAATTTCAGAATTTTTGTCGCAATATTCTTTAGCTAGACCTAGATTCTGAATCTTGCGAAACCAAGATTGGTGTAAATGAAATCTACATCCAAACACTTTAGCATTTTCCCAAACTTCAGATCCTACCTTATGAATAGATTTGTCGAAGTCAATACTAATTTTCTCTGGATTGAAATACAGTGTATCTGTTGAATAAATCTTACATTTTAATAATGTGAAGAGGTTTTTGTACGTTTCAGCTCTCTTATCACGCAATAAGCAAAATAATAATGGAATGTAATGACCGTTTGCAAAACCATGTACTGTAAATAACTGTGTAAAATATTTGGTGCAGTATGAAAAGGTGCCGTCCATATATATATTGGATATTTTACACAACATATTGACATTTGTAGTGCAAGAAAAAACAATAATGCCACTTTCGAGTTCATCGATATATAGAAAATTCTCACCCTTGCTAGTTTTGATTTCAAATGTCTCTAAAACACTATGCACCTCCTCAGCACTTCTTGGATTACATCCTGGCAAAAATTTTCGTCTATGGTTATAAATGTTTATTTCTAATATATTCGACATCTTTTTCTGTTACTGTTTCAGGCAGCGTGTTTTGTAGTTCTTGTCGGATAATTTTAGATGGCCTTTCACTCATATGCTCTCCGGCTTTTCTTTTACAGGAATTACTAATTATTTGCCGATTCAGCTTCTTGGTGTCGGCTTCGTGTGTATGGAGTCCTTCACTTCTGGTAACTAAATTCTCGGGCCCAACGGTGAAGACTTTTGATTTGCAATCTTTTTTTGAACATCTCCAAAATGTTTCTCCACATTTTAGCACCTTTTGTCGAAAGTAAGTGTAGTAATTCACACATAACATGTCCTTTCCTCGATTACTTTTTATTAACTTTGCTTCCATATTAGCAACACTTTAAAAAATATACGCACAACCAAGTAATAATCACAAATTAATAATATGTACTAAATTGATATGTAGAAGGGTTTAATAATGATTTAATTGAATAGGCCGGTGCGTACCACCACCCATTTATCAACCCTCATCCTGTATCTGAAAGTACTCGGTGTGGAATTTACTTCTGCAATTACAATCCCTTAAATACAGTCCCTGGCCAAATTATTAGACGCACTGCAAGATTTCATGTAAAATATAATTACCGAGTGATATTGTACCGTTTTATTATTTTAAATTGATTTGTTTTTTATTTTTATATTATCCAATCAGTTACCTATTTATTTGACATAAATAAAACAGCATTAATTTAGAAAAGCATAAGTTTATTAAGTTTTAAAGAAAAGTGAAATTAATGTTAGTAAAAGTCAATATTTAGTTGAGCCACCTTTAGCCGCTATCAAAGCTTTAATTCTGCGCGGCATGCTATCAATGCAAGATTGTACTGTCTCCTGCATTTGAGGATGATGATTCCACACATGAATAATAAGGTTTTTTTGTTGGTAATCACATCTTTAGCCACTTCTCTTTTCATCAGCTCCCACACATTTTCAATGGGCTATTACCCGGCCAATCCAACAGAGGGATATTGTTTTCTGCCAAAAAAGCTTTAACAGATCGAACAGTGTGGCAGGGAGCTCCATCTTGCATGAAAGTGAATGGTTCCCCATTTGGAAACCATTCTCTGAGCTGCGGAATCAACCGATTTTGTAATACTTCTTTGTACTGATCTTGCCTCATTATTCCTTTCACGACGTACAGACGTCCAGTGTCCTTGCCGCTGATGACTGACCAAATCATCACTTTGGTGGGATGTTTAACCGTCGGGACGACACAATCAGGATGAAACTTTTCTCCATGACGACGACGCACATACTGAGCTTTATTCTGCAAAATTTCAAATGTGCTTTCGTCACTGAAGCAGACCTGTCAAAAATAGGAAAAATATATAAACTTCCATGTTTATTTGCTTTATTTAACTGAAAATGATAATAATGTATCAATTATTGATTAAATTGCTGTATCTTACCGATCTCCAGAAGTTCACATCTTTGTCTTGCCATTGTTTGGCCCACTTCAGGCGCTTTGCTTTCATTGCAGCTGTTAATTTGGGCTTCCTGGCGGGCGACAGGCCTTAAAATCTAATTCTTTCAATTTTTCTTCGAACAGTGCGCTCAGAAGCATTTACGCTAACATCCTGGAGTTGTGATTTTATTACCTTTGTGGTAGCAAATCTGTTTTCTACACAAATTTTCTTCAAACATCTCTCTGACCGTGGAGTGAAAATTGGTTTTCTACCGCATCTTTTCTTTCTTTTCGGGCTTAATTCCTTCCCTGACTCAATTTTCTTTTTTATGCGTCGTACACTAGCTTCAGAAACCTCCAATCTTCGTGATATTTCTCGGTTTGTAAATGTTTTCGCAATCACAAGGGCCTTCACTTCAGCTTTTTTTACGTGGTGAAAGATCGCCTTTTCTACCCATAATGAAAATAGTCCTATTACTTTTTTAAAACACTGCATACAAAATAAACTAATAACTGAGTAGTATAAAACTGTTAAACAAACAATCACAGTCCATAAAGAGACAGAAACACGTCCGTACCTGATTCGATTCCGATCGCGACTGATACAGGTTTGTACTTATTTACGTTCATGTATCACTTTGTCAACACAGTGTTGCCATATGTTAAAAATAAATACAAATATGTAGTCTACAACAATTTCTTTTAAATAAAAATCCATAATATTGTAGTTTAAATATACCATTATTGCATAAAAACTCTTAAGAAACATAAAATTACTAAAAAAAAATACAGTGCGTCTAATAATTTGGTCAGGGACTGTATGTCTAGGTCATAAACGGATTAGTGGTGTGGAAATTACCTGCGCTCCCCCCAAACAACCCAGTCTGAGAGCAATTACCCATAATTTATATTTTACTTCTCAAGTTACATCGCTCAGTCATCCTGGTAATTCTAAACTTCTTTTTCAATCAGACCCGGACGGATTTTTCTATACAGAGGCGGAGACGATGTCGTTTACAGTAGGTCGAATGAAAATTATCACGTGTGCCTTGGGGCTAATAATTATAATTTATCTGGTTTAAAATAAATCTGTGCCTTGACAATATGTTGAAGGTTTTTTCGGGGAAAAATGTGATTTGTGACTCGACATGACGTGTGCTTTGGATCATTGTCGTGATAGAACTGATAATTGTTTTCAATATCTAATTTTTGGTCACTAGCGACGAGATGCTGCCTTAGTATATCCAAGTACACATATTGGTTCATATTCCCTTCGACGAAATGCATGTTATCTACTTCTGCAGATGACATATAGCCCCATAACATCACTCCACCTCCACCGTGCTTTACCATAGCTTTCATATTTTTCAATTTTAATTCTTCGTTAGGCTTTCTCCACACTGATATTTTTCCATCGGACCCAAATAAGTTTATTTTGGTCTCATCAGCAAATATTACTGAATTCCAGAAGTTCAAATCTTTATTGATATGCTCTCTGGTAAATTCCAATCTCACGCGTCTATTTCTTTGGCTAATGAAAGGCTTATTTCTAGCAGTTCGACCATGTAAATTATTATTTCGCAAGATCCGTCGAACTGTTTCGGGGTTACACCTTTTTCCAAACTGTCTTTCCACCTCAGCGCACAACTTTGGCGCACTTTTTTTGGATTATTTGATACCATACTTAAAATCCATCTTTCTTCACGTTCATTGAAGATCTTATTTGGAGCCAACCTTGACTTATTCTCGACTCTATTTTCATTCCGGTAACGTTCAATGATATGCTGAACAGTTGACGGACATTTATTTACCATTTTGGCTATGTCTCTTTGGCTGTATCCATCCCTGTAATGAGTAATAATTAAATTTCTCTTAGAATTTGTAGTTCGACGACCCATTCTTAAACAATTTCGTTTTATTGAATGAAAAAATGTCAAACTAAATAAAAAACAATTACACTAAGAAATCAAAGCAACACCGTCTTCGTAAATTTCAAAATGCGATAAGTTTTGATTAATTATTTATTGTTAATTAAGTAAGGCATATTTAAGACAAAAAGTAATTCATACTTTTTTTAGAAGACTCTTTACTAATTTAATTTCAATAAGTTGTCTTTTCCAAATAGTTAAGTTGAATCAATGTCCAGAAGATTACAAGCCATTATTGATAATGAGGGAGGCCCAATATTAGCAGGCTTATTTCAAATTCTACAGTTTGTTTCCTCTAATAATTTTGGTATATTGAATTTTGCATCATTTAAGTTGTGACGTTAAAATCGCATATAATTTAATTAATTATTTATTGTTAATTAAGTAAGGCATATTTAAGACAAAAAGTAATTCATACTTTTTTAGAAGACTCTTTACTAATTTAATTTCAATAAGTTGTTTTTTTTCCAAACAGTTAAGTTGAATCAATGTCCAGAAGATTACAAGCCATTATTGATAATGAGGGAGGCCCGACCAAATATTAGCAGGCTTATTTCAAATTCTACATTTTGTTTCCTCTAATAATTTTGGTTTATTGAATTTTGCATCATTTAAGCTGTGACGTTAAAATCGCATATAATTTAATTAATTATTTATTGTTAATTAAGTAAGGCATATTTAAGACAAAAAGTAATTCATACTTTTTTAGGAGACTCTTTACTAATTTAATTTCAATAAGTTGTTTTTTCCAAATAAATAAAGAGGCACTGAGACCAGTTAGTCTTTTCTTATAGCGACTGCATCATTTAGGCTGTGAGTCACTGTATATACCTACCTTTCAATCTAACATTTTATTGGCTACTTCGTGTTTATAAATATGAAGAATATTCTTCATTTTATCTGCAGTATTATACTGAAATAGTATGTATTATAAAGTTCAATAGTGTCTTAAAATGTCCGAAGCCCTTTCCATCAGAACCCGCAAATGTTTGCCCGTTGAAGCAAAAGTGATAGTTATAAGTGTTTATTTAAAGTTAGTGGAGCGAAGCCAAAAAAGTACTTTTTATTGATGGAGACATCAGCTTTAACAAACATCCCTGGAAGTACAGTTTGGAAAATTGTAAATAATTCGATAGCGCCTAAAAAACACGAAAAGAAAAAGGTGTGTCGAAATGTATTGATTTCTGTCAAGAAGACTTAATCCGCCGCAAAATTTATAAAATGTATGCAGAACAAAAAGTTCCTACGTTATTGTCACTTTCAGGGAGGCTGTCCGAGGATAGTTGTGACATAAAATGTTCCACTTATGGCGTATTTTACATCGTTTGGGGTTTTTGTTTAAAAAAATAGACAAAAGGCAAGTTATGATGGAATCACGGCGCTTACAACTCAGAATGGAATATCTTGAAAAAATAAGTACAGCTAGATCGGAAAATCGAACGATAATCTACCTAGATGAGACTTGGTATGACACCCACGACACACTCAGTAAAGGATGGATTGATAAATCCAAAAAATGCCACACCAAAGCTCCATCAAATAAAGGTAAAAGAATCACTATTTTACATGCGGGGCCAGAAGAGGGCTGGATACCAGAATGTCTATTTCTAGCAGCCAAGAATATTTCGGATTCCAGCTTGGATTATCATTGTGCTGAAGTTTTTGAAGATTGTCTTCAAAACAAATTAATGCCGAATATACCACCGAATAGCTGTGTTGTGATGAATAATGGATCCTATCATAGTCGCCAAATGAATAAGGTACCAAGTTCCACCAGTAGAAAAAGGAAAATACAAGCCTTTTTGTGCGAACGTGACATATATTTCCACGAAAGTTATACAGTTAAACAATTGTTAGAAGTTTTAAAAAGTTACAATTTTTCAAAGAAATATGTTTGTGATAACATTGCAAAGGAAGCAGGACACGAAATAATTCGGCTTCCACCATATTATTGTATCTTTAATGCGAACGAGTTGATATGGCATAAAATAAAGTCTAATATACGTGCTCACAATAATACAACCACTTTAAACAGTGGTGTGAAAACCGGAGAAACTGTATTCAACACGTCAAAAAAATTTAAAACTTATATAGATGTATGTATGGTACATAAATATAAATAGTTTAGAACCTGTAAAAAACTTATTATTGATTTGCAAGATAGTAGCGATAGCTAAATTGAACTAGATACTAATTAATAACTAAAATTGTAACAAATGTACGCGAGGACACTGTACACTGTTTTAATATGTTTGTGTAATTACTATATTGTGTATTATTCAGTACATAAAACATAAAATTCAACTGTCTTGTCACAATAAAATTTTAAACCCAACAATTATACAATCAGATAGAGTGCGGCCGTGCACGATGCCTTGTCATTAAACAACCATAAATTAATCACTTTCGAATCTTGTTGAATTTTGAATGGGTATAGGTAGTTAAGTCACTTTCTTAGATCGTGAAAAATACTATACATGTCAACGACATTTTAAGGCCCCTTTACACACTTGTCAAGTCTTGACAAGCGTCCACAAACACAAGCGTGTGAACGGCTTGGTTTGCGTGACCTTGGAGGAGCTTGTCACCGTTCCGGTCGAGTGTCGGTTTTTATTAACAGGTCAAAGGACGTTTGTGACGAGCGCTTGCGATGCATTTACACGTTGGTGCGGGTTTAGTTTCGCGTTAGTTAGTTCGTTTATTTATTTTTATCATCCGCCATCTTCTTCTTGGTCGGGCTTTTGTTTTTGTTTTACTTTACTTGTATTTCAAATAAAAGAATGATAAACCGAACGCAATAGCAGCCACGACTTCGGTGTCCGCCATGCTTGACTGTTCGGAGCACCATGAGCATTTACAAGCATGTAAACGACTTCCAAATGCAAGTCTCATTTGTGACAAGGCTTGGGGCTTGTCGAGGTTTGCCAAGAGTTGGCAAGTGTGTAAACTTGTCATTAAAAGCAATCACCGTGCGGAACACTAATTGCGCAAGTTCAACTTGCACTTGGCCGTTATTTTTAAATTATTTTAATCATAATACTATGATAATACGATTTTTGGAATTAGCAGCCCTAGATAACTTACACGAATTGGGTTAATTGATATTAATAATTAACGATGATACCTGCGTGTGCGATAAAACACATTTTGGCATTTGATTTCCCTTTCACAGGCTTTGCAATTTTATTACAGGAATAAGTAAATAGTTTAGTATATAGTGAATATTATAAATAACCTCTTGAATTAATAAATAAATATTTAACTTAAAGGTATCTAAGTACTGCGGTTGCAAGTGTTTTGATTATAAATTGCAATCATGTTTATTTTAAATATTTAAATTTGGTGGTTGCAGATCGCTGCATAGTTACTATTAGACGTCGGAGATTTTTGAGACATGCCAATGGTGTGCGGTATCAGTAGTTTAACACATTCTCACCGCATTATAATTTATTTTATTTTAAAATATTAATAAGTTAGTATATGACATCTATAGGAAAGATACTGTACTAAATATATTCCTAAGGATTCATTTCATTGTAAACAACATAAACTTGCCGTATTACACTTTTTCGTTTATCGTTTAGTCACTTTGCTTTTGAACGAAGCAAGAAAAAGAACCTTTGGTCGAAGTTAATAAATAAATCGAAATAGGATAAATATTCATAATTCCATCTTTTTTACCTGAGTAAAATAGGACAAAAAATCTTTCAATACCATATAATCCAAAATATAGCAGAATATTTAATATGGTAGATTTCACGTCATCAGATAACTTGAATGATATATTAGGAAGTCCAAAGGTTAAAACGGAAATATCAACGAGCCTTGTCCTACTAGTGGACGATCTGATTCGTCACCTTTCCGCCGCCGTTACCGCCACCTTAGCACAGTCCGTGAGGTCAATCGTCGCACGCCGCCGGCACAAGAAACTTTTTTTAATTCTCTCCTGTGTTGGTGTCTTTACGTTGAAATACTTTCCTGTTTTTTCATGGTTTCGGTGATCCTTAACAATTTTTTTTTCCTTGCATTAACTTTATTTAATTTTGTAAACTAGATAAATTATAAACATACTCAATTTTTGCAGATTTGTAATTCTAAATAACTTTGATTTCTTATAGTAAGTTTTTGAATAATACCTCTAAATTGAGTTCTATTAAATAAGAATTCAATTTTCTATGTTGAAATTACCTTATTTATAGTAAAACATGTTAAAACAATTCTGAACAGGTCTTATTTCGTTAACCATCCGATAATAAATATACGTTATGTTATGCTGTTATATTAATAATATGTTAGCTATCGTCGTAAATAGAAATTCTGTTGCATACTATACTGGTGAGCAAAAAAATCAACTCAAACGATTTTACTTCATTTAACACCAATCCTTGAATTTAATTTGCAAACAGTAGTATTATTTTTGATATCATTAGAATGTTGATTTTCTACTCTTTTCAATAATACCAAAAACATTGGGATTTCCAAAAAGTTTTACTGATTAAAACGGTTTTACTCAATAAAACCGTTTTTTGCTCGCTCAGCAACCTACTCGTTGTGCGCTATTCGTCCCTATAAAAACACATGCAATTGCATTTTCCTATCATTCCTTTATCGGACCTTGAACCATCAACATCTCTGGCATTCTTGCTTACTAATTACATCATCGGGAAATGGATACCACCTCGGAAGAAACGGCACAACTCATTGCCGTATTGCAAGAAGGACATAGCCAACGTGTAGTCGCTGCGCAACTGCACCTGAGCCAGTCAGCTGTCTCCAGAGTCTACATACGTTACTAAGAGCTTGGCGCCTTTACACGGAGTTCAGAATCAGGAAAAAGAAGAAGAAGATGTACCTCGGAGTGAGACGATCGCTTCATTGCCAACACAATTCTAAGAAATCGTCACTTGACTGGCGTTGGGGTCCAGCAGGAGCTCCGACAAGTTCGTGGTTGAGCTGTCAGTCATTGGACAGTGAGAAGAAGACTTAAAGAAGCTGACCTAACTCCGAAGACACCAGCTAATGGACCCAAATTGACAACAGCCCATCGACAAGCGCGACTCAGATTTTCCCGAGGACATGTTGACTGGACGTTAGAGCAATGGCTCTTCGTTTTATTCTCCGACGAATCCCGAATGTGCCTACATGGCAATGATGGAAGAAGACGAGTCTATAGGAGACCTGGGGAGCGCTATGCGCAGTGCTGCATTACTGAAACGGTCGCTTACGGAGGAGGTTCTGTCATGGTGTGTGGAGGCATCTCACTGGATGCGAAAACCGATTTGGTTTTCGTGACTGATGAGACTCGTGGCGGTGGATTAACTACTCACCGGTACATCGACGAGATCCTGCAGGAACACGTCGTTCCTTAGACTGGGTTTGTTAGTGATAGCTTCGTGCTAATGCACGACAATGTGAGGCCACATGCCGCTGCATCGGAGCGGCAATACCTAGCGGAAGTGGGAATACCCACATTAGACTGGCCTGCGCATAATCCTGACCTCAATCCAATTAAGCACATGTGGGATGAGCTCAAAAGAAGGGCTTGATTCAGAAACCCAGCCCCTGCATCGCTGAGGGACTTTAAAGTTGCGATGGCGGAAGAGACAGTGGTGAAAAAGCTCACCCGCTTCATGAAAAAACTGTTGGAAGCAGTAATAAGGGCTGGGGGGGGGGGGGGGGGGGGTAATATAAAATATTAATTTTGGTTTTTATGAATAAATTTAATTATTAAACTTAATATTGGTTGTTTCCTTTCTCTCACCCCTATTTTTATTCCCTATTCCCCTTGTTTCGGCTTTCAATCATTTTATTCAGTAAAAAGCATGAGGTATGCTATGGAATTTAGTATCATTAAAAACTGATACTAAAATCATTAAAAATGTATAATCACTATCTAAGATCCGTGTTAAATGAAATCAAATAGTTCGAGTCAATTTTTTCCTCACAAGTGTATTTTAAACTCGAGTATCGTACGGTAAATTTTGACGAAATAAAAAGAAAGCCCCACAGAAATTGAACAATGCTTAGATGGTACGCATTGTGAATTTTCCCTGTCATATTCGGAGAGATTCGTTAGGAGATGATGCTCGTAAAGGCAGGCCTACAGAACAATTCACTCGTGGAACAATGTCGCTGGTGCAAGAAGAAGAACTAAAGGATAAGCAATTGAAAACTAAAGTGTTATCTGCAAGATATTTACGACCATCTCGATATGAGCAGAATAAACGCAGGATGCCCCTTAAACTTCGTGGAACATGAGTACTGTATTTGTGGGAATGCAAATAGGAGGAAGAAGAGGAGGCAAATATTTCCACATTCCCACAAGTTACCTTCTTAAAATAAAATAAACATTAAAATCCTATCTGCATGGGCAATAGGGAGATATAATTTAGACTGGCTTAACTCAGCTTATTGACGAACCAACACGGATCCCTGATCGAGGCGGGGAGTTCGCCAGTCTTCTTGATCTGTTTTTAACCACCAATCCGGCAATTTACACGGTCACCGTAAAGCCGCCGTTAGGTTCTTCCGACCATAAACTGCTTTCGACATCGAGTATCCTGCCAATCAGTGACAGAGAGGCGCCTAGGCCGCGCAAGATTTGGCACTACAAATCTGCTAAATGGGAAGATCTCATGGAATACTTTCGAACTTTCCCTTGGATGGACGTTTGTTTTCGATCCGATAACCCATCTAACTGCGCCAGGGAGGTCTCCGATGTTATTTTGGCTGGTATGGAAGCTTACATCCCTTTTTCGAAGAAATGCTCCTCCAACGGCAAGCCTTGGTTCGACCGAAAATGCAAAGAGGCTGTTGCTTCTAAACATGTTGCCTACCGACAGTGGCGTGAAAGTCCTAACACCGTAAATCGAAACATCTTTGTTCATGTCCGGAACAGATGCAAGGGAATTATCGACGAAACCAAGGAGGCACACAATCAACGAATTAGAAACAAACTTCTCGCTTGTCCCAACAATTCCAGGTCCTTTTGGGCAGTCGCTAAGGCAGTTAGTCAAAATTTTACCAAATCCACCATACCACCACTCATACGGCCAGATAATTCCATCGCAACCACACCTGTTGAGAGAGCGAACTTGTTGGCTGAACTCTTTGCTTCACATTCTACTGTCGATTTCCAAGGAAAAGCACCACCTACTATTCCCATATTGCAGTCAAGGATGCCCGATGTTGTCTTCAGACAGCGCATCATAAAGCGTATTTTAATGAAGCTAGACACCAAGAAGGCTTCTGGCGCTGATGGAATACCTGCCATAGTTTCTCAAAAAACTGTGCAAGGGAACTAACACCAGTTTTCTGTAGACTTTTTAACCTATCCTACAGAAAGGGAATATTTCCGTCCTGCTGGAAATGTGCCACGGTTCAGCCGATACCTAAAAAAGGTAAGAAGACCTTGCCAAATAACTACCGACCAGTTGCACTGCTTTCAATAATATCGAAAGTCATGGAAAAGGTTATCAATGAGCATCTTCTAAAATATCTTGAACGATTCAATATTATTAGCGATCACCAATATGGTTTTCGTAAACATAGATCAACAGGAGATCTTCTGACTTATGTAACACATGTTTGGAACAACGCAATTGAACACTTTGGAGAATCTCGAGCGGTTGCCCTTGACATATCCAAGGCATTCGACCATGTTTGGCACGATGGACTGTTGGCTAAGTTGCGCTCTTATGGTATGTCTGAAAGGTTCTGTTTGTGGCTCTCATGTTTCCTCAGAGACCGTTCTTTACGAGTGGCGGTCGACGGATTTCTTTCTAACACCCTCACTATCAACGCCGGTGTGCCCCAGGGCTCCATACTGTCTCCTACTCTCTTTCTCATTTACATTAACGATCTGCTGGAAAAGACCGGGAATCCAATCTATAGCTTTGCAGATGACAGCACGCTTGTCTCTTCATTCACCTTGAACGCTCGGACATCGGCTGCTCAGGCGAATATCCGCAGACAGCAGGAGGTCGTTCAACTTAACAAAGACCTGGAAGAAATTCTATCTTGGGGTGACAGTAACCAAGTGGAATTTAACGCTACAAAAACCCAAGCGGCAGTTTTTTTTCTAAAAAAGTTAACGTTGCTGATCCCGACATAGTTATGTCGGGGCACTCCATTCCCCTAGCATCGTCGCTCAATTTGTTGGGCGTTAGTTTTGGGAGTAAATATGTCTTGGCATGAACATGTTGCAGGCATAGCAAGGAGAGCTTCTCAAAAGTTGGGAATATTATTTAGAACCAGAAAGCTTTACACCTCACAACAACTGTTAATTCTTTACAAAGCCCAAATTCGACCAACTATGGAATACTGCTCCCACGTTTGGGGCTCCGCTCCCAAACATACACTGCATTTGTTGGATTCTGTTCAGAGAAGAGCGGTCCGTCTGATGGGGACCCGGAATTGACCGGCGGCCTTGATTCGCTGGAACATCGAAGAACGGTTGGCGACTTGAGTCTGTTCTACAAGTATTTTCATGGAAAGTGTTTGAAGGATGTATCCCGCTTAATTCCTCCCAAAGCGGTGCATGTTAGAAATACACGTCGCACTGGTGCTTCGCATCCGTATGAGGTTCAGCTTGTTACTCCGCGTACAACGCTTTTCAAGCTTTTATATGGAGAACGTCATCCCTTTGGAATAATTTGCCCAGCGCTGTGTTTCCCACCGAGTACAATTTACAGCGATTCAAGAACAACGTGAATCGCTTTTTTCGCACTCGTGCCGCTCCTGGAGCGCTTTAGGGACTTCCCTGCAGCACGTGTGCTAGACCAATAAAAAAAAAAAAAAAGAGACACTAAACTAGTAGCTTATTTACTTCTCTTCTTAGTCCATTCAGTTCTCTTCAATCACACGTGTAAATAATATCTACATACGGAAAATCTATTAGTGATTTAAATCAGCAGAGACTCTCGAAGGTTTTTTTTTGCCACTGCGAGCAAGATGCAAGCAGACAATGTTTGACTTTGATCGGTCATTAACCAAGGTTAGCAACTGCCTGATATTGAAGTTAACTACACCCATTTAATTTTTGTAGTTTGTTACCATCTTGAACATGTTTTTGTTTCTTTTGCCTTTCAGAAACATCCGCATTCTCTCTCCCATTATTTCGAATTTGTTGTCCATAAAAGCAAAGTCTTCAAAAGCATTTGCTACATTCTGACTTCATCAGTCTGATAATAAGTCTAATAAAATTAAAAACTAAAAATATTTTAATATAAAATGGCACACAAAGTTCATCTACAGGGTGAGTCAACGATAGAGTAAAGTTCATTATCTCATTCGTTTCGGGAATGTTAAATACAATAGTTTTGGGGTATGTTAAGGTGCACAGTTTAGTATTTGTTTATGTTTTCACAATAGCATAAGTGTATTAAAAACAAGGGTAAAAATTGAAATATTCAAAATAAATCGAAAATTATTAGAAATAGGTATATGACATACTTAATAAAAGTTGGAGGGTTTTGTAAAATCTATCAGAAAAAATAATGATATACAGGGTGTGCCGTTTAAAAAAATTTAGTTTTTTCAATTTAAAAAGTCGAAATGCATAAATTTTTTTTGAACATCCTGTAGCTTCTAACTCAAATTTTTTTACATATATCTTTTTTTCATATCTATAGAACGCTCGTACCAATTATGAGTATTCCGCCTTCAGAAACAATGGCGCGGCAAATAAATTGGAAAATAGGATGTTCCATTTAAAAAACATGTTTATATCGGCCACACTTTTTTGAAGTACCCTGTATACTCAAAAATAATTTCAAACTGTGTAACTTAACATTCCTTAAAACTATTGTATTTAACATTTTTTCGTCATTCCCGAAACAAATGAGATAATGAACTTTACTCTATCGTTGACTCACCCTGTACAGAGTGATTTTTATTTTGAAGTCATCAATCCAAGTAATGAAGTAGTTTCGAATCATCATTTATCAGCAACGATTTTTTTTTTTATGGGTCTAGCACACGTGCTGCAGGGAAGTCCCTAAAGCGCTCCAGGAACGGCATGAGTGCGGAAAAAGCGATTCACGTTGTTCTTGAATCGCTAACGATGCCAATTACATTCTATAATTGGTTTTTTCTGAGGCCTACAGAAGTTGCAACACGATATATAACGAAGATGAAAAAAGAATGAGGCAGTCAGGATGGTTGAAGAAGAACCTCGGGTTCAGGGAGAATCAGACGAAGAAGAGGAAGAATCAGATGCAGAAGAAAAATAAGGAATTTATGGAGTTGTGCTTTGTTTTGTGACAGTACATATTAACAAGAACACAGTGCACTAGGCGTGACTGAATCACGCCTAGTGTACCTTTTTATACGTGTTAGTTAACAAAATAAAACTATACTCTATAAGAAGAGGAATAATCAGATGAAGAAGAGGAAGAATATAAATTTTTTATTTTTAAGTGTTTAATTTTTAAGTTTTTAATTTTTAAGTTTTTAATTTTTAAGTTTTTAATTTTTAAGTTTTTAATTTTTAAGTGTTTAATTTTTAAGTTTTTAATTTTTAAGGTTTTAATTTTTAATTTTCAAAATAAGAATGCAAGTTTATCTATAATATATATAAAATGCAACGTCTCTATGTCTGTCTGTCTGTCTGTTAGTGCGCTTTTCACTGGAGAACCACTTATCCGATTTACGTACTTTTTTTTTAAACATACATATATTCTCTGGCCAGGTTAGGCTATATTTTATTACGGTAGGTAGCATAAGGAATGAGCAGTGACGATAATGATGAATGAAGTCGGAAAAAAGTTTGCCGCTAGCGCGTTCCCTTGCAATACACAGCCTAAACCATTAAATATGGAACAATATTACGTAGCAGAGAATATCTATAATCTATAATATATATAAAATGCAATGTCTCTCTGTCTGTCTGTCTGTCCATTAGTGCGTTTATCACGCGAGAACCACTTATCCGATTTACGTGTCTTTTTTAAATCATACATATATTCTTTGGCCAGGTTATATAATAATAATAATAATAATAATCTATATCTATAATATATATAAAATGCAAAGTCTGTCTGCCTGTCCATTAGTGCGCTTATCCCTCGAGAACCACTTATCCGATTTACGTAATTTTTTAAATTCATACATATGTTCTCTGACCAGGTTATAGATATATATTTTATAACATCTATTTATAATATATATAAAATGCAACGTCTCTCTGTCTGTCTGTTCGTTAGTGCGGTTTTTTTTAAAAAAAAAATACATATGTTCTCTGGCCAGGTTATAGAATATATTTTATTGCGTTAGGTAACATAAAGAATAAGCAGTGACGATAATAGTAAATCAAGTCGGAAAGGTTACCGTAAGCGCGTTCTCTTGCAATACACTGCCTAAACCATTAAATATGAAACAATATCATGTTGCAAAGAATATGATATATATAAAATGCAACGTCTCTCTGTCTGTCTGTCTGTCCGTTAGTGCGCTTATCACTTGAGAACCACTTATCCGATTTATGTGTTTTTATAAATTTATACATATGTTCTATATAATTCGATATAAGCCTAGATAATGGGAGATAAAGTGAGATAATGGGAGATAAGTATAAATAATGGGAGATAAGGAGAAAATAATGGGAGATAAGCTGAGATAAGTCTAGATAATGGGAGTTATGGTGAGATAATGGGAGATAATGAGAAATAATGGGAGATATGGAGAAATATTGCGAGATAATTGGAGATAAGCCTAGATAATGGGAGATAAGGTGAGATAATGGGAGATAAGGAAAAATAATGGGAAGTAAGGAGAAATAATGGGAGATGCGCAGAGATAAGCTTAGATAATGGAAATTATGTAGAGATAATGGGAGATAAGAAGAAATAATGGAAGATAAGGGGAAATAATGGCAGATATTTTATTACGTTAGGTAACATAAGGAATAAGCAGTGACGATAGTAGTGAATCAAGTCCACGCGAGCGGAGCCGCGGGCACGGCTAGTTTATTAATAAATGCATTTACCATTTTTGATGTAAATATATGTTCAACCACAAAACTAACCTAAAAAAAAGCATAGGGTCAAAATCGTTTTGGTGTTATTTTAGAGTCAAATCGGCCTTTTTTGTTCTCTTTTGCGTAAATTCGGTATATCCATCCTTTAAAAATTTATTGTTTCTTGTAAATAGCGGTTTAAACAGATAATTTAAAGATAACAATTAACAACTGGTTTATAGGGTGATTGTATTGTGGGGAGCAATTTGAGGGAATGTTCGTGGGAGGACGGGAAAAATCTTTGCCTGATCCTCTTCCTGTTTATATTCTCACAAATACACACACTTGTGGAACGCTCGCGCTGGACTGAATTTTGAGCACTCTGTGTAGAAAAAAATGTGATTGTTGTAAGGAAAAAAGAAATCACGATTCTGTACGATGATCCCTTTACTAAACGGAAATCTATAGGATGGCGTCATCTTAGCTCCCCACGGCCAAAAAAGGCGTAAGTGACACAATCGCAAAAAAAGATCATGGTCGGAATTTTTTTGAGGTTCTCGAGGCATTTTGCTGGTTGACCTTAAAGAATGAAATATTATAGTTACTCATGGATATATATTTGTTTTTAATGCAAAAATTGAGGGATGCCACAAAAGAATAACATCGCGGATAGTTATCTTGAGGAGTTAGGTTATAACCCAAGTGCACACTGTAGTTGCTGTGAAGGCTGCTATTCTGTAATATGGTTTTCAGGAATTAAATTACCTTCGTGACAGCCTGATTGAACCCCTAGCGATAATTTTTTATTTTCTAAAGTGAAGTCGGGCTTGAACAGAAGAAAATTTAGTAAGTAGTAAAGTAATAAAGAAGTAATTTCGGTAGTTACAGATTATTTTAAAGACAAAAATTCAGATTATTTTTTAGTGGTATGGAAAATGTTAATTAACTTTTTTAAAAAATGTATCGAAATAAATGGTCATTAAATCGAAAAATAAAAATGACTGTTTAATCTTATTACTAGAGACCGGATTATATGCATTTGCATATTTTCATATGCATTTGCATATTTAGACCATTCTCGCCGATTATTGCATATTTTACCCAATATCTAGTAATTATGCATATTTTCCCTATATTTACAATATTTCTCGGTATTACTAGGCAATTGAATTGCTCAGGGTATTGTTAATGTCGCCGTCTGGAATCGATCTTATCGCCAGAACATTTCCTGCAATAGTCTAAACATCGATTAGGTTACAGTGCCAAGGGAATACCCAAAATTACGACGGTATTTTATTCCTTTGTTTCTTGGTAGGGATATTAAGTGATAAGTAGTTAGTTTCTAAGAATATTTGTTTGAGCGTGGATCAAATAAACAATCTTCTCGAAGACGAATTTTTATTTTAAAACAAGATATCAGTTTTAACATTATTGTTGACGCGCTTGCATCAGTGTAGTCTTTTTGCAATTTTTAACGTGTTGTGTTAAAGTTTAACGTGTACCATGCCACCCGCAAAAAAAAGTGCCTCTTCGTGGATAGCTGATTATCCTGGAACATTTATATACGACGGAAATGTTTTATATTGTCGAGTGTGTGAGAAAAATGTTTCGTGCACAAAAAAGTTTCAAATTGACTAGCATGTCAAGACAAGTCTTCATATCGCAGGATTGCAAAAAAAGGCCCACGACAACAACTTATAACAGCAGCAAGTGCAGTGATTCCACTTCTATAGGCAAACAAAAAAAACCACTTTAGCATGGATTTATGTGAAGCATTGCTTGCAAGTAATATTCCTCTCCACAAACTTACATTCAAAGATTTTTCTGCGAAAATATTGCTTGAATCAAAAAATACCAGACGAATCAACACTGCGTAAAAATTACATACCAACAATTTACCAACAGATTCTGGAAGAAATACGTAATGAACTTAAGGATGATTATTTGGATTTCAGCTGATGAAACTACCGACAGTTGTGGTCGCTATATTGCGAATTTATTTGTGGGTGCATTAAGATTAGAGCCTTCTTCTTTCTATTTGGTGGCCTGCAAAGCACTTGACAAGACAAATCATTCTACGATCGCCAGATTTGAGAATGTGGGTATTAAAAAAATATTTCCTGAATCATCTGCAGATGAAAGAGTGTTTATATTTCTCTCAGATGCTGCTTCCTATATGATCAAGGCGGCCAAAGTCCTCCAAGAATTTTATCCAAATTTAATTCATGTGACGTGCTTTGCTCACGGGGTCATCGACTCGTTGAAGAAGTACGATCCACGTTTGGAAATGTAATTAAACTGATTTCATCAGCAAAGAAAGTGTTTCTTAAGGCACCTGCTCGCAATAACGCCTATAAAGAAAAACTGCCAAATGTGCCTTTACCTCCCGAACCAGTGGTAACTCGATGGGGAACATGGATTGAAGCTGTACTATTTTACAATGAACATTTCGAGGCCATCAAAGGTGTAGTAAATGACTTTGATAGTACAGAGGCTATGGCAGTTCGTCAATTCAAGGAAGCACGATTCTGATATTAAAAAAAAACATAGCTTTGATTAGCACTCACTTTTCCCACATACCTGCGGGTATTAAAAAGCTTGAAACTCGAGGTTTAGCGTTGACCGAATCAATTCAGTTAATGAATAAAAATCCGTCAAATAAACTCCACATTGCCTAGATGTATTCCGCGTAGACTTAAAGAAAAGTTTAAAAACATTTCGTGCAATAACCCAGGCTTTGAACCTTTGGGTCAAATTGATAGTTTTAATTAATGGGACGGGTGAACTTTTGACAGAAACCATAAGTGCTAACATAGCACCCAAATTCAAAATACTGCCCAGTTGCCCCAGTGGATGTGGAACGGTCTTTGTCCACTTATAAAAATATTTTAAGTGATCGAAGACACAATCTTACTACCCAACATTTGGAACAATACCTTATTGTTTACGTGTACAAGAATACAAATAATTTTTAAAAAATGTTAAATAATTGTTAATTAAATTTAAACATCGTCGATAACTTGTTAATTTTATGCTGATTTTGAAATAAAAAACTAAAAATTACTACTTTTATTATTATTTAATATTGCATATTTTGACTCTTTTCATGCATATTTTAAGCATTTTTCATGCATATTTCAAGATTTTTATGTTGCATATAATCCGGTCTCTACTTATTACCTTTTAGATCTAAAACTAGAATTTTTTGGATCTTACGACATATAAAACAATTTTAGGTAAATTTCGCCTCTATTCTTTAGTTTTATTAAGTTGGAATAGGAATATATATATATAATCGTATTTTTTTAATCCTGTGGAAAATTTGTCCCGAATATTAGCAGAATGTGCAATGTTTGTTTTGACATTGGAACTGATATTTTTATGGTAAATAAAATCAAAAGTTTTGCTTCAGTTTTAAAAAAGTATTTTGAGGAGGAAATTCTTAGTTTAAAATGTACGTTTTTACTGTGTTTTTTATGTGTAAAAATATGGCAATTTCTTCCAATTTGTAAGTTTTTTAATATTTTATAACAACTGTGTTTATTTCGTTTTTTTTTTTTATTTAAGACAATCCTAATAAGTGACGAAATCATCTAATTTACACAAGTAGGAAGTTCTAGAACCTTATAAACACTTATTTTATTTAATCTGGTCATAAATTTTGCCACGTCAAACAGCGTTTGATGAGTTCATCTACACCTATTGTTGCATATCCGCAATAAAAAATTCGTCTAACCTGCTCCTATTATTTGTTGTTAATATTGATAAGCTGCCTGTGCTAATTTTCTCAACATTGTTGATACGAATCTTATGCAGTTGTAGTTATTATATTGACGTGAAAAGTAAACTCCATCTGAATGAAGTGTGTTTGTTGGTAATAAAAACAGATTTAATGCAATGTTTGGCCAAAAACAAACATGAAAAGACATTTAGTAAGTTATTACTATTGTTTTATTGCGAATTTTTATCGTGGTAGTTCTTTTTAATAATTGATGGCATCTAATTTTACAGATAAAATTTACAAGATAACTTAAACATTATTATAGAAAAAGAAGATAGATTTTAATGCAGTAAAGAAAAATCCTTTCTTGAAAACAGTCTAGAAATGTTTAAAAATTTTGGATTTATTATATTTAATCTGGGAGAGTGGGATAAATTAAACATATATGTATATATATATATATATATATATATATATATATATATATATATATATATATATATATATAGCGTAGAGGTTCAGGTATCTACCTTCTAGGCCGGACACCCGGGTTCGTATCTCGGCTCGCAAAATAATAAATTATAAAAAATAATAATATAAAAAAATTACAACGTGACTATTGTCTTTTTCGGGAAGGCACACAGGCAAATCACACGTAGTATCATGCTTCGTAAACCCCTCTCGCTTTGGCTGTTCGGAACCGGCATTAAACTGTAGGTTTCCTTTATCTGTGAAACACTTAAAAAGCATCATTCACGGGCAAAGGGGAGAGGGTCGCCTACGTAGGAAATGGGAGATATTTATATAGATACCATATATAACTGTTTAGCTTAGCTAGCTTCGAGCGGCAGCAGCAGCAAGATCACAGTATCGAGCAGCAGCAACAGCATTTGAAAATGTCAAATGAGATTTTGGCGAAACGTCGTGCAAATTAACTGTTAGACGAACGGATTGAAACCCGGAATTTTAATGTATTATATATATATATATATATATATATATATATATATATATATATATATATATATATATATATATATATATATTAGGGTGACCGCAAAAAAATCGATGTCGGAATTTTGTTTGTCTGGACCCCACAAAACGATTCCCCTTTCCAGATATTGAGATAGCCGAAATTTGAGCTCGATTAAACGACGTTAACCCGTGCCGCTCGTCGCTCAAAGTTTGAAAAAATCCAAATTTTTGGCCAAAAAGCTGACATATGGAGCCATAACTCCAGAACGGTAAATAATAGAAACACGCCTAATATCTCAAAAGAAAGCTAATGTTGTTCTTCAAAATTTATATTCTATACATAATTGTTGTTATTTTAAGTCAAACCGAGTTACAACAGCCTTTAGCCCCAAAAACGTGACCTGGTACCAGTAGGAGCCAGTTTGGGAGTATTCTAAGAATTTTACGGGTTTTTACATAATGTGTCTCGGAATTAACATTTTTTTGTTAAAAGGTATTTTGGAACTCAATTTTCAAACATAAAGAGCCTTTTGTTCAAATTTAATCTTTTATTATATGGGGATTACCTGTCTAGTTTACCAAAGAAAGACCCGTCTGACAGGTAAAAAGGAGGGTGAATCTAATTTCTATTTTAGGGATGGTGGTTTTACTTCAGCGTACAACCGACCTTTTATTTATTCAGTTTAGTTTCTAAAGTGCCTTTGAGCTAGTTAGATCGAACAATTATCTAGTGAAGATATTTTAAGACACTGAAGAGGACAGCATCTACCAGGAACTTGAGAGCTTGGAGGAAATGGACATCCCTGAAGAAGCTGCAGAAGATCCAGGACCATCTGAGAGCAAGAGGATGAAAGTTTCATTTGCAAGGGGCGTTAAAGATTTATTTTAAACATGAAATTGTCCATTTTATTAGATCAATGTAAGGTATCCGACAGAAATGCCACGAGAATTTTTATAGCTACTCTAGAAGCACTAAACCTTGACCCTCTTGAGTACAAAGTCTCGAAAACTTTATTACATGATAGAAGGCAAATGTTCAGAGAACAATATAATAAAAATTTTTTTGATAAAGTAAACATTCCTGAAAAAGAGCCCGTGGTTGTCCATTGGGACGGTAAACTTTTACCGGGTGTTTTAAAAAATGAACAATGTGAGCGAATAGCTATAGCTATTTCATATGGCGAAAAGGAACAGCTGCTGGGAGTTCCTGTAACAGCAAACAGCTCTGGAGAGGAGCAAGCCGTAGCCGTATATGAATGCCTACATGAATGGGGTCTTCTCAACACCGTCAAGGCGATGTGCTTCGACACTACAGCATCCAACACGGGAAGACTCAAAGGAGCATGCGTCATATTGGAGCAAATGTTAGGAAGAGAATTGTTATACCTAGCTTGCCGTCACCATATCTTGGAAATTCTGTTAAGAGGCGTATTCGACACAAAAATGGGATCAACCACTGGACCTCATCCAGGACATTTTCAAGAGATTCCTCACTGCGTGGCCCAAGATAGACAAAGGAAAATACGACACAGGTATCAGTGACAATCTAATACAAAAGCAGCTAACTCCAGAAGTAATTGCAAATGTTACTGCTGAATTCGAGACCAAATTAACTGAGAGCCACCCCAGAGATGACTACAAGGAGCTATTGCAGTTGGTTCTCGTATTTGTTGGATCACTAGACGGCAATGTTGTGGGTTTTAGAACTCCAGGAGCCATTCATCACGCTAGGTGGATGGCAAAGGCTATTTACTGCTTAAAAAATTTTCATTTTTCGTCGTCAATTTAAGATGTCTAAAGAAGAAGAAAGTTCTGTGCGTGCCATTTCTGTTTTCCTAGTTAAAATTTATTGTAAAGCTTGGTTCAATGCTCCAAAAGCTCATCTTGCACCAAAGCAAGATTTAGGTATTTTGCATAGTCTGTTAGACTATAAAGAATGTGACAACGACATTGCAGAAATAGCCCTGACCAAATTTTCGAACCATTTGTGGTATTTGAATGCAAAGTTGGTGGGATTATCGTTTTTTGATCCCACCATTACAGACGATGAAAAGTTGTTAATGGCTAATAAATTGCTCAGTAGCACAGATGAACCATCACGGCACGCTAGGGTTGTAAATCCAAAAGTTAGGAAAGAAAACTTAAAAGAGGTAGTTGATGAAGGATTGGTAAATTTACTTACCAAAGAAACGTTTACATTCTTTGACCAATTTAATATAAAAACAGATTTCCTAAGACAACATCCAAACACCTGGCCTCAAAATAATGACTTCCAAGAAAGATTGAAAATTGTCAAAACATTAAAAGTAGTTAATGATATGGCTGAGCGTGGTGTTAAATTAATAACCGACTTTAACGACCTTCTGACAAAAGATGAAGACCAAAAGCAATATGTCCTGCAAGTTGTAAGTAAATGCCGAGCATTATATCCTGACGTGTCAAAAAAACTACTTTAACAAAAGCTCTAGAATAGATTAGATAACTATGTAAAATTATCAACTCATGTAGGTACTACGTCTGTATCTTTTCTGTGTCTGTTTTGTATGTATTATATACCTAATTTTTATATTTTAAAATAAAAAATGTCAGACTTATCAGTATTACTTGTTTTTTTATTATATTTCTACTTTAAACTCAAAAATATACCAAAAAAAAGCAAAATTTATCACTTAATAACAAAATATACGAAGTATGCTCCTAGTGGTACCAGGTCACGTTTTTGGGGCTAAAGGCTGTTGTAACTCGGTTTGACTTAAAATAACAACAATTATGTATAGAATATAAATTTTGAAAGAACAACATTAGCTTTCTTTTGAGATATTAGGCGTGTTTCTATTATTTACCGTTCTGGAGTTATGGCTCCATATGTCAGCTTTTTGGCCAAAAATTTGGATTTTTTCAAACTTTGAGCGACGAGCGGCACGGGTTAACGTCGTTTAATCGAGCTCAAATTTCGGCTATCTCAATATCTGGAAAGGGGAATCGTTTTGTGGGGTCCAGACGAACAAGATTCCGACATTTTTTTTTTCCCCCTCTATGAGATCCGGTCACTCTAATATATATATATATATATATATATATATATATATATATATATATATATATATAAACATATATATATATATATATATATATATATATATATATATATATATATATATATATATAAACATATATATATATATATATATATATATATATATATATATATATATATATATATATATATATATATATATATATAAACATAACTGTCAAGTGCAAGTTAAACTTGCACAATTAGTGTTCCCTACGTTGATTGCTTTTAAAATAAAAAAATTTGTTACGGTGGTATAAAATGACTTCACAAAAAAACACACCCCAAATGAGTTTTCAACAAAGTTTGTTTCCCATCTTTACTGAAAAGTAATGACCTTGAAATTTTTGTTTTTTTTTATATACCAGATAAATTATTGAAGATAATGCACTCGTGATAATTTTCGTTCAATCTATGGTACACCCCGTGGAGAATATTCCAGACTTTTTTCAAAATTTTTTGATCAGTACTTTTCGAGATAAGGTGGGGGGACAGCGATTTTTCGCGATTTTTTAAAAATAGTACAGAGAAAAGTGTGCGCAAGTATTTACATTATATATATATATATATATATATATATATATATATATATATATATATATATATATACATACATATATATATATATATATATATATATATATATATATATATATATATATATATATATATATATATATATATATATATATATAGTATATGTATATATGTATATATGTATATATGTATATATGTATATATGTATATATGTATATATGTATATATGTATATATGTATATATGTATATATGTATATATGTATATATGTATATATGTATATATGTATATATGTATATATGTATATATGTATATATGTATATATGTATATATGTATATATGTATATATGTATATATGTATATATGTATATATGTATATATGTATATATGTATATATGTATATATGTATATATGTATATATGTATATATGTATATATGTATATATGTATATATGTATATATGTATATATGTATATATGTATATATGTATATATGTATATATGTATATATGTATATATATATATATATATATATATATATATATATATATATATATATATATATATATATATATATATATATATATATATATATATATATATGGTATATGGTATATATATTTTTTACTCGTGTTTTCACAAGCTTTCATTTGACACCACACTCGATGACCTAGTAAAAAATTTTTTTTTCACTTCCGATTTCACCCCCCAAAACTAACCCCTTAAGTCAAAATTTAACTTTGACAACTACACGGCTTCGATGAGGTCATCAATTCCTATATTATTACCAAATTTCAACTTATAAGATGGTGGTGGCAGAGGGTGTTAGAGGGGTTCCTTCAAATATGTTTTACGACCTTTTTGGGATTCTTGGAGTCGAGTAATACGAAAATTATCTTTTTCTCGTTTCTAATTCCAATGTTACAATTTTAATAGTGTTTGATTTTAGAGTGAAGTGAATTTCCTAATCGTTAACACATTTTAGATCTTATGTAGAACTTTTGTAAAATGAATAATATAATTTTCGAGCAAGAAATAATGAATAAGATACATATTTTCTACCTGGTGATTGACTCAGACTGGCCCGATGTTCAATTATGTTATCAATTTTTAATCATAAGAGAATAAGTAAATTAGACCAACAAATATTAATGAAACATTAAGCTGTAGTAAATTAGGCAAATAACAATTAGTGTGATAAACATAAGATATTAATATTTAAAAGAGACATTTTTTTAACAACTTTTCGTTTTTTCAAAAATATAATTCATTCGTGCGATTCTTTGACTTTCTACTTATTACAAAACTATAGCCTGTAGTTGGTAAATTAATTTATTTTAATGAGTTCTATGAACAAGTAACTTCAACTTTAAAAAAGCGTGTATAATATTAAGAGATAGCAAAAAATTACAATGTTACAATTTTTTTTTCAACAACTAAAAATAAAAATATAATTTATCGTTGCAATTAAACTACTTACAATGTCACTTGATAAGATATTTTTAATAATTTACAATATCAACTCAAGTATAATACAATATGTTTACCATTAAAAATTGCTTTTGAGATTTTAATCATTAACTATTACAAATATACTGCGTATTAAATCTCCTTGGTTATCCACAATTAATTCCCTGAATTATTTACAAGTGCTGCTAGTAGTATAGCGTGGACGGTTCTATATCATTACTACTGGTTACTCGTTAGTGAAGTGTAGTCGGTGAGACACAGATTCCTAATCTGCTAATATCCACTCTATCTAACATTTGATATTGATATATTTTAACGTTTATTTTGAATATGGAAAATATTACAAAGAGAAATGGGTTCTATTGTACAGTTAATGCACCTTTTAAATCTTACAAGTTGTCTGTTTATTTTTGGTTGTAAATTTAGTTATTATTTCGATCAGTAGGTCAGTTTTTTAAAGATATTAAAAAGCCAAAGGATGAATAAAAGTTTGTTGGGTAAGGCTACTTTTAGGCATCAGATTTAAGAATTCTCAACGTAAATAGAGGATTAAGACTATAATAAGAAATATAAGGAAAGTCAAAAAAGAACTAATAACATAAATATTGGTGTCAATTCTTTGTATACTCGTATATTATTAAAGAAGTAATAACGAAGCAATGCCATATATCAACAACTTATAAATTAAAAAAAAGTCAACTTATTTTAAAAAAAAACGAGAACATTAATGGATACTTTTTTTTTCAGATGCTAGCCGAAGTCAAACTCGAAGTAAAACTTAAAGCTGCCGAAGCCGAACACCCACTCGATAAACAACTGAAAGCATATCAGGAAAGGCTCCAGTCTCAGGTAGCTCTATCTCAACGGAATATCGTTGCAAGCAATGGAAGTAAAGAAACTGTTCGGCAAACAAACCACACAACGGAAGCCGAAGAAGACGCGATTGCTAATTTTGGATGGGTGCAAATAGAAGAGATTCCACCCATACCTTACATAGAGAGGGGAGAAAGGCGTTTTGTGGCAAATAAAATTGTCGCTGAAATCCTCTATAAACGTATCGAAGAACATTTTTCTAAAGAAATATTATTTTGTTTGGCCCTTATAATGGTTAGGATGACAAAAAAAGAAGCTAATACTTTTAATAGTATAAATCGTGAACACTGTGATATGGGACTTGTTGGTTCTTATTGTTTTAAAGCGAATGACTTCATGATTGAACTAAAAGATGTCAGAAAATATATTGAGTTCTATATTGCTTGTAGAAACTTAGTGTTTTATAAGCAAAAGGAAAACTCTTTATTTGGTTTTCTAGAGATGGAAGGAAAAAAACAAATTCCATTCATACTGGAGGGTGAACAAAAATTAGTCCCACTTTTTTATTTTGATGGTCAGAGTGAATATCTCGATCAGCGTACCACCGATCTCACGGACCCTTTTAAAATTGCATATATAAAATTTTGTTGTAAAGTACAAAATATTAATAAGGACTATTACGAAAAAACTCCTTTAAAGGTAGTTGACTTTGAAGATGCAAAAAAATGTTTCCCTACAGAAATAAAATTTGAAGTTCAGTTACCCAGCAGTGTCAATGAGAATCTCTTAGCTCCTGAAGTTCGTGTTGCGTACTTACATGGAAATGAAAGGAGAGTTCCAATGCCGTTATACAGTTCTGAAACTAATTCTTCGAGAAATCGTCCCTCTGAACTAGAAAATAGAACACGACAAGTTGAGAATTGTAAAAGTAATGTTCCTTCATATCATTCTAGACTAAGTAACCTAGAAATTCGGCAACCATTGAGACAAGATCAACTGGAAAAAAACATAAAAGATATCTGGCCGATTCAAGAAAATAAAAAAGTATCAGGAAAATCTCGGAATAAACGAAATGCAGAGAACATTAACCAAATTGAAGCCAAGGAACCTAAAATCGTAAAGACTGTAGCGACAAATTCGCGATTACAAGAGCAAAGAACCTTACACCACCCTCACAGAGTACAAGTTAATAAACATTCACCGAAAGGACTTATTACTTCTGTCTATCCAGGTAGCACTAATCAACAAGATCGCCCTAAAAGAACTGAACGACCATTAGAAGTTACTCCCATTTCAACTACTGAGAACAGGAATATGAGAATCCTTCCAAATACTCTTTTGCGAGACAACTATCCTTCGAGAGATAAAAATATTTCGGAATCTGCAGTTGTCTCCCTTTTACGCCGTTATTATCAAAAACATTAACAAATGTTCCTTATAAATCACCACTTGGGGCTTCTAGCCCAGGACTACCTCAAGTAGATCCGTATCTCAATGATGTTTCTCAACAGATTTCTAGATATGCAGGTAGAACTATGCAGGGACATTAATTCCTCATCAACCAGAAACAGCCATGCAATCGATGAGAAATCGTTATCGACCAGAAAGGCCCATACAACAACTTCCTGTTTCAAGTTCTAACATTTCTTATCGGCCTAAAACAAATTTAAATCAAAGGCCACATGTTTTTAATAATTCTACTAAACAGTTGGGAGGGGCCAACATTTATCAACATCCCCAAAATTATCAACACGATAATATTCCACCATTAAAAGCCATGTCTAATCCAGGTCAAAATGTGCCAGTAAATTTATCTGCACAGGGAAATTTTGGATTAATTTATTACCAAGAAACATTGCCACAAACAGTTATGCACCCAACTATTGCCAACAAGCTCCATCAGAAACTGCATCTTCTCAGATATGTCATTATCCTCCGCAGTTTCGAAATAACTTACATACATCTTGGATGGAGTTTCAGATGGCGCAGTCTTTTCAAAAGGCGCAACAACAAATGTCACAAAAATCATACCATCCATCAGTGACTACTCTTAATCAAAATATCCAAAATCATCAAATACTTACCCCTAGTTCTTATTATCAACAGTATGATAATTCAACTGTACCTACTGCTCAGACCATTAATATTTCCTCCACAAATATTACGCTGTCGCAAACTATAAGACAAAATTACTTTAATATTCCTGTAGAAACTATAACGACCGTAAACTCGTTCAAAAATCCAGATGCCAATAACAATGAAACTGGAAAATCTTCAGCGGACTTCAATTTAACGGTTCTAGAGTATCCATCATTTATGGATAAAATTCAGAGTTTTATGTAATCGAAGATTGCCCTATAGACAATAAAAAACTCTTGGGAATAAGTACATCACCTGTATGCAAAGTATTTCTAGTAAACTTTAGTGAATTCATTGAAAAAGTTCTCGGACACAATCCGTTTACTATTCTTACATTATCCAATGAATTTAAGTTATGTCTTCACGGTTTAAACGAAATTCAAAAATTACGGTTTTACCAAGAAGCAAAGGTACGAGGGTTAGAATTTGTCGGACATTTTAAAGAAGTGTTTGTAAAATATGATGAACTACTCCAATATTATGAGCTTTATAAACAAAATCGTCTTACTCTTAAACAACAATGGTCACGATGACACCGACATTTTTATCAAAATTTGAACGTTATTTGTCAATTTATTTCAAATAAGCAATTTTTCGAACATTGTTATAACCAACCATTGCTTTACTGGTTTGTAAGTCGATCAAAAATAACACGTGATAAAACTTCTTTCTTATTAAGTAAATTTTATAATACTTATTAGCTTGGTATGAATATAATAATATTAATGCTCGTAATAACAATATTTAATACTTGATGTTATTGTTAATAATAATGCCTTTTATGTCTTTTGTTAATTAACTAAGAATATCATGTAATAATTCCTTCTTAAGCCTATTATTTTCTCCAAAATTTACTTATCATCCTAATGATTACAGAGTTTGGCAACTTCTCGGCGCCGTCAAGATGTTTGCAAAGAAAATAATTAAGTGTATAAAGTAGTTGTTTTACGGAGCTATTAGTAAGTGTACATAGTATATATTTTATTGAGAATTGGTTATTGTTAAACTAAGGCTTTGTATTAAACTCATAGGCATAGCTAAAGGGCAAAACAGTACAGTAATATAATAATAAAAAAAAATAATTGGTTTACTACAGTTATATAGATTGTTATTATTGTTGTTATAAATTACAAATACTATTGTACAAATTTAAATAAAAATTGGACAATAACAAAGTTATTGAATAAGATTGTAATAAGGAAAGTAATAGAAAATATAATTGATATTTCATTTCTTAGACATTTCTTTTGTTTAACCTGAACATATAATTTGTTATATATTAAGTTTATTTAGTTATAAGAAATATCGAATCGTTTTTTTTTTTGGAATTCGAATAATTTCAAGGAACTACATTTTATTACTTTAGTATTAGATAAAGCTTTCGTTATTATAGATACTATTATGAGACTTAAATGTACAAATTGCCATTTTACAAACCCAGTGTATTTTAGATCGTTTAGATATGTATAGTTGGTACCAGAGATAATTCATTTATATACTACTGAAAAAGTAATAAGCTGAAACCCGCGCCGATTCCTTTAATCTATTGTAGTTTATCTTAATATTTATGATAGGTCTTCAAAGATTATCGAGTGCCTGACACCTCGAAAAATGAAAAAGAATGGTAGCCGGATATTATCGTCTCTTATCGCTTTATTGCTCTTTCTTTTCAATGTAAACGAATTACCTGTTAAACGGACTATATTGCAAAAGCGCATATCATATCTCTAATGTCTGATAATTTATATATTTACAAAGTAAATACGTATACTAATAATAAAATGATTTTGTATCAAAATCGTATAAATCAAATATTTATGATGATTAATATGATATCAAGATATTCATGGCATTAGTTCAGTTGACTGATGTTTAAATTAAGTTGTTTGTTGTTGAAAGTCTGGTGCTTTTATTTATATGAATCCCAACATTTCGACTAGCAAATCATCATCCGGATACAAAACAGATACAGTGCTCTCTTGAGCGGACACCTTCGGGACTATTAAAATATGTCCGCCTACGGGAGGTGTCCACGTATGGGAAAAATGAAAAAATACATACATATTTTTTATTTACATAATACATAATAGGGTAGGTTTTTATTGTTTTGTTATGTACATTAGTACATAATTATGTAGTTATAAATCAAAAAATTAAACACATAAAAAATATAACTTAAGTAGGCTTGAAAAAATCAATTATTGTAGTTTGACGCGTGTTAGTTTTAAGTATGTTGCCTTGAAAATGTAATTCCAAGTCAGATAACATCTGCATTGCTGTTGAATCCCCTTTAATTTTGGCAAATTTTTGAATCGTTTTCACCATATCAATGGCCTGCTGATAACTTATCAATCGGTTATGGTTACTTCTTCATCTGATTCGTCAGACTCAACCAAAGTCACGTTGTCGCCTTTTTTTACAATTTTGTTAAAAGATCATCTTCTACTAATAAGTTATTATCGATGGTAATGAATTCACTTAAATCATTTTTTTTTAAGGCCTATTGCTTCTGCATTTCGCTATATTTCGGATAAAACTGACAAAGGTAAGTTATCTTCTCCTGAAAAGTCATCATTTTCCAGATTATGGTTATCACCATCATTTAACGTAATTTCTGCCTTTTGAAAGCAATTTTTTATTGCTGTTTCCGTAACTTTCTTTCATGCAGCATTTATAAAATAAATAGCATCTAGAACATTAACTAAGACCTTGAAGGTTATCAACAGAATCTATTTTCGATAACAAATCCTTAATTAAAATGGTCATGTAAAATGTTTTAAGATTTTGTATTATGCCTTGGTCTAGCGGTTGAATAACTGATGTGCAATTGGGCGGTAGAAAAATAAGTTGAATGTTTTTTAACTGAATGTTTTTAGGATGAGAGGCAGCATTATCCAAAAATAGCAAAATTTTTGTTTTCTTTACCCATTCTTAAATCAAAATCTTGCAACCATTCTTCCATTATAGCAGATATCATCCAAGCCTTCTTATTACTTTTTTCCACATAACAGGCAGCTGATTCACACTAATGTTTTTAAATGCCCTTGGATGTCTTGGCCAATAACCAATAATTTTTGTTTATCTCCTGCCAGATTTACGCAATGCATAATGGTGAGGCTTTCTTTGGATAATTTTCCGTCCACACATTTCTCACGTTTAAGTGCTAATGTCTTGTTAGGTAACGCTCGAAAAAATAAACCTGTCTCGTCCACGTTAAAAATATTTTTTGGCCAATGAAGATATTTTTTTGTTTAAAGTTGTCCACATCTTCCATAATAACACTTCCAGCTTCTCCAGATATGGCTTTAAAAGCGATGTTATGCCTTTTCCGAAATTTCTCCAGCCACCCAGATGACGCACTGAAATTATCGCATTCCAGACTATCTGCGATCGCTTTTGCTTTGGCTCGAATTATTGGTCCTAAAATTTTAATAAATACGATTTAGAATGACTACAATACCTCTATAATTTTTTTTATTTACCTGATAGTGGAATTCCTGTATTTCTTGCCTTCGTGAACCAATCATAGCAAAGTTCGTCAATTTGTAATCCCACTGGCTTTAAAAAACTTCGTTTTACACTTGAATTAACATTGGAGTGAAATTTTTTTAATAACTCGCCTTTATTTTTAATAATTCTAGCTACCTGTGTCTTTCCTATTTTAAAACGTTTGGCCAAAACTCTAACACTAAGTTTCTTTCTATTATAGATTTCCAAAATATCAATTTTCTCTTTAAGACTTAATATACGACGCTTTTCAGACACGTTTGTCTCTATTTAAAAAAACAATATATACAAGACAAATCAACGAACTAACTCAACTGACCATAAAAACGAGGTGTTATGTATTCGTTAATGCCCGCGGGGAATCACATACATACAATGGGGAAGTCCCCAGAATTTTTGTCGCCGCGCTGGCTAATAGTGCAGCGTTGCAACATTTTTAATTTTGTGTCCGTTTAAGAGAGAATTTTACAAGGTTTGTATTTAAATATTGTGTCCCCGTCCGCCCAAGAGAGAGTCCGCTCAAGAGAGATTGTCTTATTGAATTCTCTATACTTCATTCCGGACTATCAAATAGTGACCGCCTAATGGAGTTGTCCGCTCATTGGAGGTGTTCGTTATGAGAGGTTTCACTGTACTTATGTTACTAGTCGCAGCGTTGCGATTTAATATTTTTACAGAAAATCAATGACTGAAGAGATGATTACGTCGAAACTTAAAACATTACTCCACACCGTTAAATATTATCTTACATAATTACAACTTCTTAATTAGAATCAAGTATCATTTAATAATTGTAAGAAAGAGCTTAATTTCACTATTTTCGTTTTAGAAAATGTGAAAATTAAATATTGTCACAGACAAAATATTTGAGTGTATTATGGTAAAAAGAACTGTTTTTATAGTAAGAGTAAATTTTAAGTACATAATTTAAAACTAAACTTTATTTTTTAGCGATTCTCAATCTAAAATCATTTTTATATTTAAATAATATACAGTGTCTTTCAAAAAGTTCGCCTCACATGAGAAAGTTTTTATTATGATCTTTTGATTAAATTTAACTTTATCATTCGTTGTATAAAAAGATCATCAAACCGAATTATAGTTTCAGTTAATTATAAGAACTTTCATAAAATTAAAAATAAACATTTAACATTTAATTCCTTAATTTACTAGACTAGGATATTCAGTCAATATTATTTGTAATAAATGTTTATTTACCTTTCAAAATAAATTGTAAAAGTGACAGCATACCCTCATATTCATAATTAATATGTACGGTGACATCCAACTTTTCTTTCAAACATTAAGTTTATATACCTCATAAATTTCATTAGGTTTAGAGATCAGAGCGTTGATATTTTTTTTATTTATTATTATTTGAACATCAATTTAGAACGGTTAGTTTTTTAGAAATTTTACAAATATTAAGAGAGTAGTAAAAATTGACAGCTAGATTCATTAATGGCTTTAAAAGTTAAATGTAATGTCGTTATTATGGAATCTGAAACCTCTAGTTATCTAGTTTGTTTTTGGAAATATATTATTTTGTATTGAAAAACCACGAATCACGTTTTTATAAGAAAATTTGATAAAGAGACCGAAGTTATGATCTTTGAATATTTAGTACATATTTTATTTTTATCGATTTAATCATGAATAAAAGCAAGTTTGCTGGTCTTTTACTACACAGCCCATAAGTTTATCTGACTGTCGTTCTTGGCATGTTAAATCCGTAACTAGACAGTTTTAAAGCTATTTAATAAATTAGGCAGTATAAGTAAGATTTTTTATAAAAATTGATAGAGGAACAAAAAATTTTCTTTATAAACCTTTTGAAATTTTAACCAATGACTAAGCCTATCTCGGCCTTTCATGTCATATTTCATCTTTGTTGGAGCAAAAGCTAATTTTAACTACCACGTATAATAAAAGACCTTCCCATATAATGATGATGATGACGAAGTTTTTTGAGAACACTACATAAGTATAAATTGATAGAGATATTGGCTATTAAAGCTTTTACTTTGTACTCTTTGAATTCATTTTAATAAATTAATATGAAGTAAAAAGTGTTTACATTTTTCGTTGATCTGATTTCAATTTTGTTTACGGGCGATGACCGTCCGCTGGCTTTATTCTTTTTTAATATTGAATCAGAAGTTTGAACTTTTTTAGAGTAGAAAAGAAATCATATTAGCGAAAAATGAAATAATTTAAAATTAGCAACAAAGAGGTCCATAAAATTTCTGTCTATTATTTAATTAAATTCTGATATTTAATAATTAATTATTGTTTTACACCACTAAGATGCAGTTTTTATGTTATTTTAAATGCGTGTTTAAAACTGATTTATACACATTACTACAATGTGTATTAAATTGTGTTTCTTTTTTTTCCCTTTAGGATGTAGTAATTTCAAAAAACAACTTCTCAAAAAAAAGAGTTTTATAAAGGAAAATAAGTTGCAAGATTGAGAATATGATTTTGTAATAAAAATAAAATATCACAATATGTTAAACTGATCTAAAGATGAAAGTGTAGATTTAAATATTTTTATATAGTAAATAATATTATATTTTTTATTGTTTTATATGATTCAAATAAATATCTACAACTTATAAATTGTATTTTTTTTTTTTTTTACGACGTAAGAAAGGGGAGATTTTTAAGGGTTATTTCTGAATGGTCTAAAATAAACCAAAAATTATATAATGTGTTAAAAAAGGCCTTAAATGTACCAAAACAGCCCAAAAAATGGATGTTTTTTTAGCGGTGATTAAATAAACGAAATTCAAAAATTACGGTTTTACCAAGAAGCTAAGGTACGAGGGTTAAAATTTGTCGGACATTTTAAAGAAGTATTTGTAAAATATGATGAACTACTTCAATATTATGAGCTTTATAAACAAAATCGTTGGACTCCTAAACAATAATGGTCACGATAACACGGATATTTTTTTATTAAAATTTGAACGTTATTTGTCAATTTATTTCAAATAAGCAATTTTTGGAACATGATTGTCCAAATTGTTGTAACCGACCATTGCTTTATTAGTTTGTAAGTCGATCAAAAATAACACGTGATAAAACTTCTAACTTCTTATTAAGTAAATTTTATAATATTTATTAGCTTGGTATGAATATAATAATATCAATGCTCGTAATAACAATATTTAATACCTAATGTTATTGTTAATAATAATGCCTTTTACGACTTTTGTTAATTAACTAAGAATAATCATGTAATAATTCCTTCTCTAGCCTATTATTTTCTCCAAAATTTACCTATCATCCTAATGATTACAGAGCTTCTCAACTTCTCGGCGCCATCAAGAAGTTTACAAAGAAAATAATTAATTGTAGAAAGTAGTTGTTTTACGGAACTATTAGTAAGTGTACATAGTATATATTTTATTGAGAATTGGTTATTGTTAAACTAGGGCTTTTTATTAAACTCCTAGGCGTCGCTAAAGGGCAAAACAATACAGTAATATACTAATAAAAAAATAGTTGGTTTACTACAGTTTTATAGACTGTTATTGAATTATCACTGTTATAAATTACAAATACTACTGTTCAAATTTAAATAAAAATTGGACAATAACATAGTTATTGAATAAGATTGGAATAGGGAAAGTAATAGAAAATATAATTGTTATTTCACTTCCTAGACACATATAATGTGTTATATATTAAGTATATTTAGTTATAAAGAGGCCCATAAAATTTCTATCTATTATTTAATTAAATTCTGATATTTAATAATTAATTATTGTTTTACACCACCATCTTTTACTAAGAAGCAGTTTTTATGTTATTTTAATAGAATAGATTGAGAATATGATTTTTTAATAAAAATAGTATATCAGAATATGTTAAATTGATCGAAAGAAGAAAGTGTAGATTTAAATATTTTTATATAGTAAATAATATTATATTTTTTATTGTTTTATATGATTCAAATAAATATCTACAACTTATAAATTGTATTTTTCTTTTTTTTACGACTTAAGAAAGGGGAGATTTTTAAGGTTATTTCTGAATGGTCTAAAATAAACCAAAAATTATATAATGTGTTAAAAAAGGCCTTAAATGTACCAAAGCGGCCTAAAAAAGGGATGTTTTTTAGTGGTGGTTAAATAAATCAAAAAATATGTAATAAAAACTAATTTGACAAAAACACTTTTATTAAGAATTGCAATTGACAACTAACAAAACTGGCTCTTTTTCTTCTTCGGCTCTCAAAGAAAGAAACAATTATAATATGAAAATGCATACCCCAAATATTCGTTACATAAAAAACATGAAATAATATATAGCTATACATGTCACATAAAATAAATTTAAGGGTTTGGTGATTTGAGACATGTCAATCACAGTAACTTAAGTATAGTTTAAGCTACATATAACAACAATGTAAACAAGCCAGTCTGCCCGAAAGCAATCATCAATAATTTATATTTTACTTCAGTCCTATTATCTTTGATTGTGTTAGCCGATACTTGTTGGAATTTCATGATAAAATTATATAAAAACAACACTATGTTTTAATATCCAATATATTTAAAGTCACTTGACAATTGTTTCACCATGCAATGGCTTCTTCAGAATTAAATCTTTCTAATTTACTTCTGAAGAAGCCATTGTATGGTGAAACAATTGTCAAATGACTTTAAATATATTGGAAATTAAAACATAGTGTTGTTTTTATATAATTCAGTCCTATTAATTTTAAACTTCTTTTCAACGAGGCTCGAAATGGGGATTTTTCTATGCGGAGGCAGAGACGATGTTGTTGACAATAATATATCAAAAAAAGGCATATATATGCCAAAACGACCTAAAAAGGGGTACGTTTTAGGGGTTGTTTCTAAATGGTCTAAAATAAACCAAAAATCGTATTAAAAAATCTTATCTGAAAAACAAATTACTTTGGTGATGGATTCGGACAGAGAGGCAGTTTATTAATTTGTTTCTATTCTATTACAATTCTTATAAAATATAACCCTAACTATATCTTCTTGGTAAAGGAGTCGACAATACTTGCCGACTTCCATGTCCCGTTGATTCCACAAAGAAAGCTCGTCAGATAGCTGACACGGACA
This sequence comes from Pachyrhynchus sulphureomaculatus, assembly GCA_019049505.1. Classification (NCBI taxonomy): domain Eukaryota; kingdom Metazoa; phylum Arthropoda; class Insecta; order Coleoptera; family Curculionidae; genus Pachyrhynchus; species Pachyrhynchus sulphureomaculatus. Next base: position 37,017,299 of record CM032455.1, read on the forward strand.
AGATAGATGCATTTTCCAAAGTATGATCACTGTTGGCTGGATAACTATTTAGTTGGTGGTCTATACCTTCTAGCAACATGGATGGTGGTGATGATGATGTAGAATTGCGTGTAACCTAACCTTCTAGGGTTGTAGCACTACTATCGCTGTTTACACGTGGCACTTGATGATGAAGTACGGGTTTGTCGTCCAGTTTGGCTATTTCCATTTCTTTTTCTTCGTCGGGTCTGATCGATAATACTTTTACGGTGGTCGAACTTGTCGCCGTATTACAATTTAATTTCGTTACAGAATATACGACTTCCACACAAGGCACAGTAATAATGATTTAATCGATACTGAATGAGAATTTTATTAGTGTGTGTAAATTTTGCAACAGAATGTTAAAAAAACACCGAATAATAAATTTGCTTTGTTTCATTATAAACAATATTATGCAAATAATTAAAATAAACCCTGCTAGTTATGGCATATGCGTGCAGAATTTTGCAACAGATTGTTAGGAAATACCGAATAATTTTGTTGCGTCATTATAAGCAATATTATGCAAGTATATTTAAATAAAGAGTTATGATATTGTGGTTGGGTGTGAAATTATGTAACAGGATGTTAACAAAACCGAATAATAATTTTGTTATGTTTATGATTAGAATATAAACATAATAAAGTTAGGCAAATATGCAATTTGTGTATAAATAACAAAGAAAATTTTGTCTCTACATAGTTTTTTCACACTTTTAAAGTAATTAGGAATATTCGTTCAACTTTTATTGTTGAGTCAACTGACGCAAAAAATCTGCCAAATAAAACATTACCAGTGTTCCTAAAAAATCTGTTTAGGTAAGTACCTTTTGAAATCTTTAGCTTAATAATTATTACTTGTGTAGTCAGCAAAATAAATAAACATCACACGGAGTGTGACGCGCAAAATTTGGACTGTTATGATAACTAACATAATTCGTTTCCGATGTTGTTTATACTGTTAATTATTATTAATGTTTTATTGAAGACATTTAAACTTGGTCTCAGCCATTGTGAATGCTGAGGATTGCATTATTCTTTTCTTACCCACGTAACTATATCGATGTTATTTTTTATATGTTATACTTTACTCTGAAAAAATACGAGTTTGTAACATCTCTCTCTGTCTGTCTGTCTGTCCGTTAGTGCGCTTATCACTGGAGAACCACTTATCTGATTTACGTGTTTTTTTTTCTAATTCATACATTTGTTCTCTGGCCAGGTTATTTATAATCTTCTATCTATAATATATATATATATATATATATATATATATATATATATATATATATATATATACATATACATATATACATATATACATATATATATATATATATATATATATATATATATATATATATATATATATGTTATATATATATATATATATATATATATATATATATATATATATATATATATAAAATGCAACATCTCTCTGTCTGTCTGTCTGTCTCTCTGCTTGTCTGTCTGTTTGTTCGTTAGTGCGCTTATCACTGGAGAACTACTTATCCGATTTACGTGCTTTTTTTTTAAATCATACATATGTTCTCTGGCCAGGTTATCTATCTATAATATATATAAAATGCAACGGTATCTCTGTCTGTCCGTCCGTTAGTGTGTTACGTGCTTTTTTTTTAAACAAACATATGTTCTCTGGCCAGGTTATAGGATATATTTTATTGCGTTAGGTAACATAAAGAATAAGCAGTGACGATAATAGTGAATGGAAAAAAGTCTGTTGCTAGCGCGTTCTCTTGCAATACACTGCCTAAACCATTAAATAGGGAACAATATCATGTTGCAAAGAATATAATATATATAAATAAAATGCAACGTCTCTCTGTCTGTCTGTCTATCCGTTAGTGTGCTTATCACTTGAGAACCACTTATCCGATTTACGTGTTTTTATAAATTTATACATATGTTCTATATCAGGGATGTCAAAGATACGGCCCGCGGGCCGCATCCGGCCCCCGGGACGTATCAATAAGGCACGCGATCGCAAGAAGTCAGATATTTGGATCCTCGAGCTCAAAATAATTACCCTCTTTTATAATAATTCAGTACATTTTTTTTATTTGAATCTGGCCCGCCTACACATTCTAAATTTAATATATGCAAAATTGAGTTTGACACCTTTGTTCTATATAATTCGATATAAGCCTAGATAATGGGAGATAAGGTGAGATAATGGGAGATAAGTATAAATAATGGGAGATATGGAGAAATAATGGGAGATAAGCAGAGATACCATAAGTCTAGATAATGGGAGATAAGGAGAAATAATGTGAGATAAGGAGAAATATTGCGAGATAAGTCGAGATAAGCCTAGATAATGGGAGATAAGGTGAGATAATGTGAGATAAAGAGAAATAATGGGAGAAAAGGAGAAATAATGGGAGATGAGCAGAGATAAGCCTTGATAATGAAAATTATGTAGAGATAATGGGAGATAAGGAGAAATAATGGGAGATAAGGGGAAATAATCGCAGATATTTTATTACGTGAGGTAACATAAGGAATAAGCAGTGACGATAGTAGTGAATCAAATCCACGCGAGCGGAGCCGCGGGCACTGCTATATATATATATATATATATATATATATATATATATATAATATATATATATATACATATATATATATATATATATATGTTAGCTTTTATTTAAAAAAACTTTTATAACAATTGCATTCGGACATCTAACAAACCTTGGCTCTCTAAACTATAGTTCATAGTGCGTACCAAAATAACTCTATTACATAAATCTCATTACCGTTATATAAAGACTTTTTTTAAATGGGCTGATTTGTTGATATCAATAACAGTAACTTAAGTATAGTTTAATCTACATAATGCCAACAAGCCAGTCTACCTGAAAACAATTATCAATAATTAATATTCTCCTTCTCATATTGCATCGTTCGGTCTATCTTAATTTTTTTTTGAACCAGGCCGGGAACGGGGGTATACAGAAAACGCTGACAGCTAACATATATATATATATATATATATATATATATATATATATATATATATATATATATATATATATACACATACAGGGTGCCCTATATGTATGGAATAATGATTCCACAGCATTTATTAACCAGAGTATCAAAAAAATGTTTAAATAAAAGTTATAGGGTGTTATACGGTGCAAATGCTGACGTTAACAATAAAATATTTTGAACTATCAGTTGGAAGAAATTACGCCATCTTAATTTTTTTTTTTAATGGAAAGTCCTGTATATTATTTTGTTTTTGAGTCCTACTAGAACTTCTAGATATTATTTGTCTAACATACCATATGTCTAAATTGAACTATTTAGGAATTATTGTCATTTGAAATTTAAAAAAAAAATTTAAAAAAAAAAAAACTGTTAATAAATATTCTAGGTTTATTTTTAAGGCAATAATTGCTCAAAGTGTCTACCGTTAACAGCAAGACAATGACCCAATGTGTCATAAACAGCCCCGAACAGAGTTTTGCAGAGAATCTGGGGTGTTCTGTGCTACTTCATATTGAATTCTTTTTTTGTAAATCTTCTACAATTAAAAATCATTAACATACAGATCCAGTTCTTATCTTCTAGTTCAGGATAAGCATCCACTTGATTTTTTTCCAAAGAACGATTTAATTTCGCCCAGACATTGCACAAATCTAGAGAGCACTTGACCACGGCTGAGCCAGCGCACATTATTGTGCAATGGTATATCAGAATATGCACTTTCTAATTCCTGCAGAAACGCCTTAAATTGTCTGTGGATCAGTGAAGAACGACCGACAATGTAGTTAACTATTTTAACCACCCTATCCATCACGGATTTTAAACTTCCAGCGGAGATTTTAGCGCACAAACTCTCTTGGTGAATTATGCAATGAAAATTCAAAACTGATCGACCCATGCGTTCAATAAGAAGGGAAACAAATCCTTTATATCTCCCAACCATAGCAGGAGCGCCATCTGTCGTTACGCAAAAATTTTTATTTAAATCAATGTTCCGCTTTTCAAAATGTTTAACAAATTCTGAAAATATAGCCTCTCCTCTTGTAGTTCCCTGCAATGGGAGCAGACAAATCAGCTCTTCATACACACTGCCATCATCGAAGTATCGCGCAACGATTGCCAGACGGGCAATGCCATTAATATCGACACTTTCATCCAATGCTACACTAAATACAAAACTCCGATTGATAGCGTCTCTCTGCCGTTTTTCGACATTTTGTGTCATTTCGGTAACTCGTCTCTCGATGGTCCGCGCTGATGCCGGTATATCCCTAATCCTGGCCAATAATGTATCCTTATTGGGCAAGTCGTCGACTAAAAACTCGTCAGTACTCAAAAACGTTTGCTTCATAAATTCTCCGTCAGTGAACGGCCTACCCTTTTGTGCCAACGATGGTGCAATTTTGAAACTGCATTCAGTTACCTGATTTTTTCCTTGGAAAACATTGCTAAAAAATGTTGACTGTTTCTCGTATTGTTTACCTGCTCTTTTTATTGCCTCCCTTTTATCAGCGTTATCTTTAAATGACGATTCATGTTTTATCTGGAAATGTCGTTGAACACTAGATGTCCGGAAAACTACGCTTTCCCGACATAGGACACAAATGGCCCGATCGTTTTGCTGTACAAAACCGTAATCTGTTGTCCATGAAGTTTGAAATGATCGAACGTCTACCTTCTGTTCCTTCGCGACCATAACGCAACGTAATTTTAATTTTTAAACTTTTCGACGACTATTGATTGGAACGGATGTTACTTTTATACTAAATGATCCAGATGTGTAGCCGCTTGCTATATATAGAAAAATAATGTTTCCAGAAAATTACGTGTATTAAATTTCTTAGAACAAAAATTATTATCTACAACGCGCCCATTGCAATCAAAGGGCCGCCTAGAAATTAAATCTAACAAAAACTAAAGTTTGGCAATATAAAAAGAGTTGCGGCGCGCGTCAAGTCAAACAAAAAACCGCCTTATAGCGGTTCTTTTGATCTGAATTGAGGACGTTTATTTGTATTTTTGCCTAGGCTTATATTTTGAGGCTTGCCGTCTTTAATACTTGCCGAAATTAAAGCCAAACCAATGCATTCAGTAAAATTATATATTACAAAATATATATTTTGTAGTTTTTGGTAATAATACCTAGTGACCTATATAATATATCGTTTTTGTTTGTATCGTTAAAGTAATACTGTCTTCGATTATTTACTAAATTTCCAAACATGTCACAGATTACAGAATTAATGTGTAAACTTTGAATAGGTACGCGTGCCATTCAAAAATTGCTTGGCGTGCCATAGGTTGCCGACCCCTGGTCTAGCAAATACAGAGAACACTTTTGGGAAGTACCAAGCGACAAGAGTGCAGTACAAGCATCTATTTTGTCACATATATATATATATATATATATATATATATATATATATATATATATATATATATATATATAGATCGTAGGCTAAAAAGTTTCTGGACTGACACATAGATGTCGCCTTTGTTCAAAAATCCATATGATTTTTAGGACGTACCATTTCGATGATTAATTTGCAGTGGTTTTACTGACGCTACTTTGGATAATTTCAAAACAATGCAAAAAATCGGATTTCGTTTGTTGACTAAACACTGTTTTTTGATGGGAAAAAATACTGTTCAAGCAAAGCAATGGCTTGATAAGTGTTACGGGGACTCTGCTCCTGGAAAATCGTTCATCATTTACTGGTTTGCTGAATTTAAACGCGGTCGTACAGACACAAATGATGCTGGACGCTCTGGACGCCCAAAAGAGGTGGTTATACAGAAAAATATAAAAAAATCCATAAAATTGTTGATGTTGATGACCCCTAAAGTTAAATTGCGTGCGATAGCTGACACCCTGAAGATATTAAAAGAACGTGTTGGTTATATTTTACATGAACATTTGAGCATGAGATAGCTCTGTTCGAAATAGATACCGCGTTTGCTCACAGTGGACTAAAAACAACAACGTGTTGATGATTCTGAGCGCTGTTTGGAGCTGTTTAAGCGCAATAAAAAGGATTTTTATCCACCAGAATCAAATCAGCAGTCAGCTGCGTGTACAGCAGCCGGTGAAAGCCACCCGAAGCGACCAAAGACCCAACAGTCGGCTGGGAAGGTTTTGGCCTCTGTATTTTGGGATGCGCATGGAATAATTTTCATCGACTGTGCTGAGAAGGGAAAAACCTTCAACAGTGAATATTATATAAAGTTACAGGTGCGTTTGTAGGCAGAAATCGCAAAGAAGCGGCCCCAAATGAACAAGAAAAAAGTGCTCTTTCATCAAGACAATGCACCGTGTCACAAGTTAATGGCAAAATTGCATAAATTGAAGGTCGAATTGCTTCCTCATGCACCGTATTCTCTAGATTTGGTCCCTAGCGATTATTTTATATTCGCAAACCTCAAAAAAAATGCTCGCGGGAAAGAGATTTGGCTCCAGTGAAGAAGTTATCGCCGAAACTGAGGCCTGTTTTGAAGGCAAAGACAAATCCTTCTACAAGAAAGGTATAGAAATGATAAAAAAGCGTTGGACTGATTGTATCGCTCTTGAAAGAGACTATATTGATGAACAAGGCCGAATTTTGATAAAAAAAAAATGTGTTTTAAGTAGCTAGACCAAAAAGTTTTCAGCCTATATATATATATATATATATATATATATATATATATATATATATATATATATATATATATATGTATGTCGTAGAGATAAAAAAGCCTACTTTTCACAAAAACTCAATACCGGTGGAGTTAATAAACTTTGGAGGGAACTTGATATGTTAAATTTTAGAAAAGGAAAAACAGATATTTCTTCATCACTTTCCGATCCTGATAGTATAAATGACTATTTTATTAATGGAATGGAATGTTTTATCGATAAGAACAAATTTTCTATTGTGTTTTTCCCAACGAAAATTCAGGTTATGAAGGATTTTCCATAATTTCCATTTTTTTTAAATCTGGTAAGTCCTGGTGGTGTCGGTATTTCTTTCTTAATAAAAACACGGTGCTACTTTTCTTCTTATTGCGTTTTTAAATCTTCATCGACCTTTAAGGGCTTCTTTCCTTTGTGATTCTGAGGTTCGTTGAAAGGACCGCGTTTTCTTTCGTTTCGAAATCTATAAATAGTTGCTCCAGCTCCCGTCTTGTTGGCAGAGGTTTCCACAATTTCACGGACTTGGTTTGTTGGCTGTTGATGCACTAGGACATTGTAGACGTTAAGTACACAGCCCCACAAAAAATCAAACTTCGCAGAGTCTGTAAATCTGCATTTTCCCAGCGAGAAAAAGTAATGATACCACAGCCCCACAAAAAAAAAGTGGGGTATACTTTTGATGCGATATATCAGATCCGTAGTATTTTTGCCCGCTGATCACGAATCTGACGTCAGAATATCGCCATCACATCTCAATTTTTTTCTAACCTCAAAAAATAGGTAAAAATTAGTAAAAATTAAGAAAAATATACTCCTAAAAAATTGATTCAAGCTTTTTCATGAATCCAAAGATGTATTAATATGTATTCGGACACGCTAAGCTGATATTCATCGGTTGGATTAAGCCATACAGTTCTGTTTTCTTTCTAACCTCAATAAATCAGACAGATATAGTGCTTCTCGAATGCAAAAACGAATTCAAATTAAAATTCAACCGATTCTTACCAAATTTGGTACACGGGGGTTTTTTGGGTTGCTGATCATGAATCTGAGGTCGGATTTGCAAAATTCAAAATGGCGGATCCAAGATGGCGGACAAAATTTTTGAAAACCAACCGATTCCTACCAAATTTGGTATACAGTTGGGGAATCTTCAAACCTGATACTCTTAAACCCTAAACCCTGAAGCCTTAGACTCCCACACCCTGTAACCTCAAAAAATAGACCTCAATAACCCTGTAACTTTAAAAATGAGACCCAATAAACTCAAAACCAGGACTTTTAAACTATATACTCTCAAATAGTAGACCCTTAAGCCCTAGAATTGCGAAGGTTGGACCCGCGCCTAACTTTCCTTTTTTTGGCTGTATCTTGTTCTTTTTTCCGTGAATGACCTATTCAAACGCTTTCTGCCCAAACGCTTTTGAGGACTTGTTTCTCTTTTTAGCGACCAGCAATAGTCCGCTAGCATATGGTCATCCCATCGTCCTTGATACCGATTTTCTATGATTTTCAGATCTTGGTGAAAACGTTCCCCTTGCTCCTCACTGTAGTCACCAAGATTATCTGGGAAATCATCGATGTGGGAGTCCAGGAAATGTAATTTTAGATTCATTAAGCAACCTAATGTTTGAAAATTTTTTACTATTTTCTCGACTATTTCTTTGTACTTAGGACTTTTATTATTTCCCAAAAAGTTTGTTGCGACTTCTTTAAAACTAAGCCAAGCAGCTTTTTCAACTTTATTCATTTTAGTAACAAATAATGAATCTTGAAACAATTTTCTTATTTGTGGCCCGTCAAATACGCCTGCCTTAATTTTAGCTTCAGAAAATTTCGGAAATTTGTTAAGCAAATATTTGAAACAAGGGCCGTTTGTATCTAATGCTCTCGTGAATTGCTTCATAAGTCCAAGCTTAATGTGAAGCGGTGGAATAAGAACTTTTCCTGGATCTACCAATGGTGGAAACAATACATTATTTTTACCAGGAGTGAACGATTCTCTTGTTGGCCAAATTTTTTTCTTATAATGACGTTCCCTGTCTCTGCTATTCCACAGACATTTATAACAGGGATAAAGTGTAAACCCTGACTGTTGGCCAAGCAATATTGTTACAATTTTCAGATCTCCACAAATTTTCCAGTTATGACCAGCATATTTTATTTTTATCAAAAGCTGCTTCATTTTTTCATATTGCTCTTCCATAACTGTGGAATGAGCAATCGGAATGGGAGCGTAAACGTTGGTATTATGCAGCAAAACTGCCTTAATGCTCCGTTTAGAAGAATCAATGAACAGTCTCCATTCTTCAGGATCGTATGGGAGCGTAAACGTTGGTATTATGCAGCAAAACTGCCTTAATGCTCCGTTTAGAAGAATCAATGAACAGTCTCCATTCTTCAGGATCGTATGAGTTATTTTGAAATTCATCCATTAGACCTTTTACATCGGTATAATATGAAAGTGACAATTCCTCGTCCATTGTGAAATATTTTCGAAATTCTTCATCTCTGTTTCTATAATAAGAAATCGTATCTTCTGGCTTAAGTAAATGTCTTTTCTTTAAAAAGGAAGCAAGATGCTCTGAACCATCTTTGGATAAGCCTAAATCTCTGACTAGATCACTAAGTTCTGACTGTGATACGAGTATTGGTTCTGGTTTACGGTTGTATGGTAGAAATTCTTTATCTGTGTCACTAGTATATGATAGGTTGTCACTAGAACATTCATTAGTAACAGTGTTTGAATCTTTTTCGACAGTCTCAATGTTTTCGGCATGAACTGATAAGGTGAAATCATTTGTTTCCATAACATCAGCATCAAGTGGTTCAGGAGGCGGAATTAGTTTAGTTGGTCTTGTTACTGTCGAAACATCGTTATAAGTAAAGTGCTCTTATTTTTTCGGTTATGCCTAGATACAACATTCATACAAAAGTAGCAATCATTTTCACTGTATGGTCTATTCCATATTGCTGGTCTGGAATATTTAATCGCCTTCTTATTGATGTACAACATTATTTTGCAAGAACTGCAAATGATGTGGGGAACCCAATCTGTATCCTGGTGCTGTATTTCAATGTTAAAACAATCCTTATATAAGGTTTTAATCTTATCCGTTATCGGTGACCCCATTTTACTCAATACGTGTTGACAGCAAATATAACAAAATGAATCACTGTTTTTATCGCACTTATGAAAAGTCCTTGTACCGTGAGACCGTTTTCTTGTAGCATTATACTCTACATGAGCCAAGTCACCCACACATGAAGAGCTACGGTCGCTGGATGACGACGGCTGCGAGCCCGCTTTCCCACCCTGACCAACCACCGATACTGGGTTTCCGAGTCCCTGCATCGTAATTCTCTTTCTTCTACCTGCCATGACGGCATCTAAGCCGTTATCCAGGGACTCTGCCGGCTAGTGGAGTAACACCGTTGCCCACCGTCACCACGTGGAGGTGCCCTGGATGCAGGTAGAAGAATAAAAATCGATCGATGAATTTTCTCGGCGTTCAAAATGGCGCGAAAACATCTGCCATCTTGAATTTTGCAAATCCAACCTCAGATTCGAAATCAGCGACCCAAAAAATCCCCGTGTACCAAATTTGGTAAGGATCGGTTGAATTTTAATTTGAATTAGTTTTTGCATTCGAGAAGCACTATATCTGTCTGATTTATTGAGGTTAGAAAGAAAACAGAACTGTATGGCTCAATCCAACCGATGAATATTAGCTTAGCGTGTCCGAATACATATTAATACATCTTTGGATTCATGAAAAAGCTTGAATCAATTTTTTAGGAGTATATTTTTCTTAATTTTTACTAATTTTTACCTATTTTTTGAGGTTAGAAAAAAATTGAGATGTGATGGCGATATTCTGACGTCAGATTCGTGATCAGCGGGCAAAAATACTACGGATCTGATATATCGCATCAAAAGTATACCCCACTTTTTTTTTTTGTGGGGCTGTGGTATCATTGTTTTTTCTCGCTGGGAAAATGCAGATTTACAGACTCTGCGAAGTTTGATCGGGGCAAAACTGAAAGTTGAAGCCCTCGCTGTTCTGATTTGAATTAAGCATATTATATTGTCATTTGTCATTGTCTTTATTGAATTTAAGTTAGGCTATGCCTCTTACTTACATTTATGATAGTTTATATTCCTATACTACTTAACCTAGGTTCTATACAGTAATCCTAATTAACTTAACCTAGGACATTGGGTTTTAATTACATTGGTTGACTAATCTAACTTAACTAGAGCTTAATTCTAAACTAATCTAGAACTTAATTCTAAACTTAATCTAGGTTACAATCTTCATGGGGGTTGGGGAGGGCCATCGTCTTCATCGGATATGGGGTCAGAAGGTCTTGGATAGTGATGGCGGGCGTTGGCGGGCACGTGGAATGCGCTCCTTATGGTGGCGTTTGGGTGTTGTAGCGCCTTTGCGAAGAACTTGATGTTGGTGGACCTCATGTGTGCCTTGATTGTTGGCACACCGAGGTCTCTATGCAATTGCCGGTTTCGGACGAACCATGGGGCTCCCGTGATCATCCTCAGGGCCTTGTTCTGTACTGCCTGAAGTTGAGCTCTGCGTGTCTTGGTGAGTTTAGACCAAGTAGGGCAGGCGTGTGTGAGTCCTGCCCTCACGATGGTTTTATAAATTAGCAGCTTGATTTTTGGTTGCAACTTACTGGACCGGCTGATGATTGGGTACAGCTTGCCCAGTAGTTGCTTGGCTTTCCTTGAGGCAGCACAGACCTGGTCTTTCCAGATGAGGTGTTTGTCATACTGGATTCCCAGGTACTTGATGGTGGTTGCCCATTGGATGCGGGATCCCTGGAGCTGGAGTTGTCCATAAGGAGTGCCGTTGCCTTTGGCAAAGACGATGGCCTGTGTCTTACATGGGTTTAGCTGGATCTTCCATCGGTCGAACCAGGGGGCGAGGACGTTCAGGTGGCGCTGCAATCTACTGGTGATGATTCTGTAGCTGCTGGATTCTGCTATGATGGCTGTGTCGTCAGCATACAGGAGTAGGGTAGTCTGATCCGTTTTTGGAATGTCGGCTGTGAAAATGTTAAAGAGGTGGGGGGAGAGGACGGAGCCTTGAGGGACTCCGGCTCTAATGGCCTTGACTTCGGAGGTGGCCTTATCGACTCTGACTTGGAATGTTCTGTCAGAGACGAAGGAGCGCGGAGCATATTATAGGTTTTTGCTTTATTTTTATACTTATACACAATATTTTTATTACATATTTAGGTACTTAGGCTCCTACCTACCGATAAGTACTTTGGTTAATTATATTCCAATAACTGCTAAAATCCCAAATAATTTTATTATATCTATTATCATTAAGTTTTATAGCGCTGTAGATTTCTAGTTCTTAATAATTGTTAATAGTACCCGTTTAGGCCTTTATCATACAAATAAGATTTTCAGTTTCATCATTTACTCATTAAAAAAACTTTGAAATGCGTTTATTTATGTAGCTTATTGTAAAGTTTAGGAGGCAGGTAATAAAATATTTTTTAGAAAAAGGTCGCACTGTTGTATGGAGATAGAAAAAAATGCAAATAATTGGTAGAGAAATTTCAGACGCTTATGGTTTATGACCTTTTAATGTTTATAACCCATGTTGTGTGCTATCAACTCCAAACAAACGGACTTTAGCTCTATTAGAGACAACACCTTAATAGACAATGTGTTTTGTAATTTTCCTAATCATATAGACGTTCACATTGTTTTAGCCATCACAAACAAGGTTGTGTCCGAATTTTAGTTGACTTTTAAAAAGTCATTTGGGGTGTGTTTTGTAAAGTTACTGATCATTTTATCCCTCCGTAACAAAAATTTTTATTTTAAAAGCACCCACGGTATAGAACATTAATTGCGCCAAGTCCGACTTGCACTCGGTCGCCTTTTTATTACTGTTAATCAGTCAAATATGAAGTGTTAATGAGATACGAGAGGGGATTAGATGGGTTGCTTCGTATATATCGTCTTATCCTTTAGGATTTTTGAGAAAAGCAATCTGAAATTTGTGTTATTTTTTAATATCTACGATTTTAACAGAAATGCTATGTAAAGAAAAATGTCAGATTTCAGTTGTGAGTATTTCTGAAACTCCTGCTGTCCTCATTTTTTCTTCGTGAATAATATTTTCTATAAAATACCTATTATTGAGAATATTACTACTTAGTATATATCACCACTACACCAAAACACTTTATTTTTGCACTCAGTGCAAAAATAAAGTGTTTGGTGTAGTGGTGATATATACTGAGTAGTATCATTGTACCAAAGATTCCACATTCCCAACTTAATTGAGAATATTGCTGTAGTGTTTGGTTTGTTATTTTTGTGTAAAAAGGCCAAATTTGGTACTTATTTTAAAACTAAGTCTTGCAAGGAAAGGGCTGAGTAAATCACTTGTTATGTTTTTATTTACAATTTTGATAAAATGTTTTTGGGCGTAGACGTTAATTAGGATGTTGTATTAGACAAGAATACTGTTTAGGTCAGAGGTTAAATTTTAAAAAAATATATATCAACTTTAATTTTCAGTAATTTATTAAGATAACATGGGTGTCAATTTATCTGTTTTAATACAGATACAGCTAATCTTGTGACTGTTTTTTTCCATAAAAAGACTGCATCGAAATCATATTTTGTGTTGAGGTTATCGTTTAGTAAAGAAAAATAAGATTAGGTTTATTAATTATGACCTTAATACTTATTTTGCTGATATTAAGAAGACTGTCATTTGCGATAATGAGATCAAAGATCAGACAAACAGTCTATAATTAGAGATAAGCTGCATTAGCTCGAAAAAGAATATTAGATGTGTATACAATACTTAGGCAGATATAATTTGAAAACTAAAAAAATATTTTATACATATATATATATATATATATATATATATATATATATATATATATATATATATATATATATACGAGGTATATCCACAAAGTAAGTTCCGTTTCTATTTCTATCCGCGGCAGCGGTACGATCGCAGTTCCGAGCATGCGTGGCAGTTACTCTGACTCAAGCAGAAGAAATGTACGCCATTTTCAGATCGCTGCTGCCGACGTGTTCTTTGTAGTGCTTCTTTATGATGTCAGCCTTAATTGAAAATGCCGCCGATTGTGAAATCAGATCTGTGATTCGTTTTCTAAATGCAAAGAAAGTTAAACCAAGTGAAATTTCTCGGCAAATCTGCGAGGTTTACGGACAAACTGCTATGAGTGATTCAATGGTTAGAAGATGGGTCAGACAGTTCAATGAAGGACGTGATCAAGTGCACGATGAAGAACGATGTGGACGCCCGTCTTTGGTTACTGATGAACTGGTTCACGCAATTGAAGAGAAGCTTAAGCAAAACCGTAAGTTTACAATTAGTGCTCTTGCTATGGAATTTCCGCAAATCTCACGATCACTAATTCATGAAATTGTTAATGAAAAACTGAAATTTCGAAAACTTTGCTCACGTTGGGTACCCAAAATTCTTACTGAACAACACAAAAAACAACGGATGGGCAATGCACTTCAGTTTTTGACACGCTACAATGAAGACGGTGATGATTTTCTTTCTCGGATAGTCACGGGGGATGAAACTTGGGTATCTTACGACACCCCAGAAACTAAACGGCAATCAATGGAATGGAGACACACTTCGTCCCCAACGAAAGTTAAGCCTAAGCAAATCTTGATACCTCGAAAACTCATGTGCACCGTTTTTTGGGACAGAAAAGGCATTTTGCTGATTGATTTCTTACCACGAGGCCAAACAATCAATGCACATGTTTACTGCGAGACCATTAAGAAATTGCGCCGCGCAATACAGAACAGGCGCCGAGGATTACTGTCGAAAGGTGTTGTTTTTTTCCACGATAATTCCCGACCTCACACTGCGAACGTGACAAAAGAACTCCTACAGGAATTTGACTGGGACGTGTTTGATCATCCTCCGTACAGCCCGGACCTCGCTCCTAGCGACTTTCATCTCTTCTTACACCTAAAATCTTTCCTTGGTGGTCGACACTTCAACGATGATGACGAGCTGAAAGAACATGTTACCACATGGTTGAAAACACAGGCGGCAACCTTCTATGAAGAAGGCATACAAAAACTTGTGCCACGCTATGACAAGTGCCTACAAAATTTCGGAAGCTATGTAGAAAATTAGTTTAACAGTTGTAGATTTTTGTACAATAAATATTTTTTCTGTATCTGTACACGTTTTTTTTTATATAACCAAACGGAACTTACTTTGTGGATATACCGCGTATATATATATATATATATATATATATATATATATATATATATATATATATATATATATATATCAGGTGTACAAGTATGAAATGCAGATTTCAGACAACAGATGGTGCACCAATGCAGTTTGTGCTATAAAGATTTGATACTGCGCCATTTTGTTGTGTCATCAACAAGTGTCAGACGCGCACAAGTGATCAATTGGAAAAGTGTGTGCATGGTGTTCAATAGGTCGAAATTTATACCGAACAAAGAGCATTCGCGGACAGCATTAATGTTTTGTTTTCATTTGAAGAAAAAGAAAACTGCTATCGAATCATACCGATTACTTCGAGAAGCTTATGGGGAACATGCCCCAATCGCAAGATACGTATGAACGATGGTTTCGGCGGGGATGAAAAGTGGATTCATTTTGAGAATCCCAAATATCATGGGTAGACCCAGGCGCACCATCCACATCGACCGCGAGACCGAATCGCTTTGGCAGAAAGATGATGCTCTGTGTTTGTTGGGACCAGAGGGGCGTGGTCTATTATGAGCTGTTAAAACATGGGGAAACGGTTAATACTAAACGTTACCAAGAACAATTGACCGATTTGAACCGTTGGCTGCTTGAAAAAAGGCCAGAATACCGAAAGAGGCAACACAAAGTCTTTTTTTCTTCATGACAATGCTCCATCACATACGGCAAAACCAGTTCGCGACATGTTGGAAGCACTCAGCTGGGAAGTTCTATCCCATGCGGCTTACTCACCAGACTTGGCTCCTTCGGATTACCACTTGTTTGCATCGATGGGTCACGCACTTGCTGAGCAGCGCTTTGGTTCGTACGAAGATGTAAAAAAAAATGGCTCGATGAATTGTTCGCAGCAAAAGGGGAAGATTTTTACTGGCGTGGTATTCACAAATTGCCCGAAAGATTGAAAAAATGAATAACAAGTGATGGAGCATACTTTGAATAAAGCACTTTTTATCATTCTTCCGAATTTAACATGCTTTTTTATATTACAAAAAAAATTTATTCTTGATAAAAACTTCTGCATCACATGGAATTCCATAATTAAGCGTCAAAAGTTTAAAATATATGGAGGAAAATAAAAAGTAATGATTTATAATGAAGAGCAAAGTATGTTTAAATTTAAATACAGAGCAAAATATTAATTAAAAATGTTAATAAGAACTAAAAAATTATGCTCACATTTAGATTTGGAGCCTTCCTAGTTAAAAATTCAAAAAAATTCCAGTGAACACGTCAGTAATTGTTGGATTATTTACCGAATAAAAGAAAAATTTTAGGTGAAAATAACAATAACAAACTTGAAAATACCTAACAACTGTCAATAAACTTCAAAGCTAACGTCAGTCTGTATTTGCAATAATTAGAAATGCCAGTAAAATTGAGTGTTGAAGATAAAATTGAAATTGTTCTCATAGTCGAAGATAATTATAAAACGTTTAGCGAAGCAACAGAAATATTTAATAATATATCTGTATGTATCCTACATCTAATAAATAAATTTAAGATTTATGGAAGTGTTGAAAATAATGGGGCATGGGTTCCAAATGAAGATAATTAAAATCAAGTAATGTCGGTAGTAGAAGAGCCAAAAGATTCCCTTCGGAAAAGATCAGCTTTATTGAATGTAAGTAAAACTACAGTTACGAGAATTTTAAGGACAAATAAATTTAAACCACACAAACCCATATTTACCCATACTTTAAAAGTAGGAGATTTGAATTTTGGGATATTTTGCAGTTTACCGGAATTTTTTATTTTGTGACGAAAACAAATTTTTATAACATTTCAAGGTCGATGATTACAAAAAAATAATTGCTTTTGCGCGGAAATTGGTTTTTTCATGTGTTTTTGGGTATGGAAATTAATTTTGACGATATAGCTAAATTGTTTGGAGATAAGGACAAACTTCACGAGCAATTATTTGTTTGGGGTTTGGTTCCTAACGTTGGGAGCTATAAATGTAAGAAGTGTGGTGTTTTCCTAAAATTGTGCAAAAATTCGGATGGAAGAAGTTGGTATTGTAATAATATGGTGTCAGTTCGAAAGCAAGAACGGAAAATGTGTGGTTATAAGGTGTCGTATCGGTTTGGTACATTCTTCGCAAGATCCCACTTGAAAATAAAACAGATTTTAGTTCAGGTTAGTTCAAGTTATCGAGATAGTGCTTTCATTGAACCTGTTGATGAAGATTTATATAATGAAATTGATTTGGAATAAAGGTTTTGTTGAAAATTAGCGATTTTTACAATGGGTAAGGTTTATTTTTCCATGTATGTTTGTTGAACAATTTTGTGATGGATTACTTTCCGCAAAATTTAACTTATTTTTTTGTAATTACCGACCTTGAAAATGGTAGAAAAACTTTTGATCAAAAAATGAAAAATTCCGGTAAACTGCAAAAATTCCGAATTTTGGCTTGGCATCAAAGAGAGTTGGAAGATAACAGGTTTATGGCAAGACAAATACTTTTCTCTGATGAAGCGACAGTTACGTCTAATGGGATAGTAATTTCTCAAAACTATCGCTGATGGAGCTATGTTAATCCTAACTTCAACATCCAAACTCGAAATCAATACTCGTTTAAAACCAATGAATGATGTGGAATTTTTAAAGATAGAATAGTTGGACCATCCTTTTTTCAAAATAATACGAATGCTGAATGTTACCTAGAAGTTTTAAATAATGAGTTCCCTGAGTTTATTAATCGCCTACCAATAATTAAAAGACAACATATATAGTACCAACATGATGTTGCATCATGTCACAGTACGAGAAATGTTTGAGATTACCGCCTCCACATTTTTAACGGTAGAGTAATAGGGAGGTATATGCAGTTTACTTGGCCCCCAAGGTCTCCGGACATCCCCTCTATGGACTTTCTTTATGGGGCTACTTAAAAGAAAAGGTTTTATCTTAAAAGGCCATTTCAAGATGTTCATCATCTTGAGAGAGTCTTTAGGGAAACATGTGAAGCTATAACTTCTGACCTAATTAGATGAATGTAATAAACGATTTTTCTCGAAGAACATTCGCCTGTGGATACATTGAAGCACTTGTGCAATAAAGTTAGAATTAATCCGTATGTTTAGTTGTTATGTTATGTACGTAGTAATTAAGTAATATTGCAATTTCAAAATAAAATGATATTAGCGAGAGTTATTATGGATGTAATTGTTGCAGCAGATAAAAAGTTATCGAATTTTTAACAAAAATATGATACAATCAAAATTAATGCACCAATTTTTTATTAATTTCGTTTTTTTTTATTCAATAAATAATCCTACAATTACTGACGTGTTTACTTTAGTTTTTTTGAAATTTCAACTAGGAAGGCCACAAATCTAAACGTGAGTATAATTTTTTAGTTTCTATTAACATATTCAATTAATTTTTTGCTCTGTATTTAAATTTAAACACACTTTACTCTTCATTATAAATCATTATGTTTTTATTTTCTTCTGGAGTCTTTTTCATTCATGACAACGTCCACCTTCACAGTGCTGCTGTAACCCAACAGCTCCTTGAACAATTTCGATGGGAAGTTTTTGAACACCCGGCGTATAGCCCCGGCTTAGCGTCGAGAAACCTCTTCCCGGAACTGAAAAAGTGATTCGAACGGCAGAGCTTTTAAATTAATGAGGAGCTTTAAAACAACATACGGCCTATCTTAACTAACTGGCGGCAACATTCTATGAAGAGGAGATTGGAAAGCTCACCCACAGATAAGGCAATTGTCTCAATCGTCATGGTGATTATATCGAAAAGTAACCGTGTTTATACACAACTTTTGATAATAAATTCATTTTGTTATTTACACTTGTCTTTTTTTTATGGACCATAGGAGGTTAAAAAAAAAAACAGCTCATTTGTCTAATGATCCGGTTAGTTGTACTTTTTGATATTCCCGTTTGACGTTCGATTAAACAAGTGCTGATTCCAGGATTATCGTGTACAATTTCAAGGATTTCCTCTTCAACATCGGGTGCTCTAGCTTGTGAAAGCCGCCCAGCATTATTGCTGATCCGCTTAAATTGTCCAATTTCTGGAAGTCGCCTCTCAATATTGACAAAAGTCTGATGATTAGGAGTCCGACGATGCGGAAATCTTTCGCGATATACGCGAGCACTTTTGCGATCGTTACCGATACAAAAACCAAACACTAAAATCATATCAGTTTGTTCACCAAAAGTGTACTCCATAATAATCTAGATTTAAAACACTGTTGAGCTTGAAAAGGGAACAATTCTCGTTAATACTCGTAAACTTTGTTTGATATCTGTCAAAAATTACTCTCTGTCAGTATTACTACAAGCCAGTTAAGTCATAGAACATATGATATCTTACATCATTGCCAGAGTGATTTTTGAGCGTTGCCAAGTAACCATATAATGTAAAGAAACTTGTGAAGGAACATATTTGCGAATTTGACAATGGAATTAAAAAATGGAAACAAACATCCCACTATCTCAGAAACTGTTGCTCGCAGCAACATTTATCAAGAGAGCATTTTTAGACAGAAGAAGATGGAAAATACGAATATTTAATTAAAAATATCATACAGAGTGGTATAAAAAAAGCTATGACAATTTAAAAGTATTCATGGTGCAATAAGTGGCGCCCCCTACAATTTACAACAAAACTGTGAGCTAGTTTCGATTCCTCATCTCAGAAAACTCCTTAGCACCGAATTTTGTACAAACAGTACAATTATTAAGAAAGCTACTTAAGAAAAACTAAAATAAAAGTATAACTTTGACACCCTGTATCTCAAAATTACGAATTTTTGGACTAAGGTAAGTTGGGTTAAATGGTCATGTTTTCATCCCAGAAATCCACAGTAACGCTATGTACACGGAATACTGGGACACCCTGTGTATTGTGTTCTACGTCTTGTTCAGAGTTCTAGGACTTGAGAAATATGAAAATTGTGTTAGCCCTTCCTCTGCTTATCTTCTTTTATGATTAATATCTTACGGTAAAGTAATGACCAGTTAAAGTATCGATGCGTGGTGCTTAAATTAATTTATTTTCCATGCTAAAGAAAAGTAAGTCACTCTCAGTATTGGCAAGATTTGGCTCCCAGAAATTATTTATTATTTTTTTAAAGCTGAAAAAATTACTGGCTGGACGCAGATTCACTTCGAATAATGAAGTTAAAGCTGAGATGAACGTTTATTATGCAGAGTTGAAACAATCTTATTATAATGCGGGTATTAAATAGTTGGAAAGTCGTTGGGACTAAGTGTATTAATTTGCAAGGTAAAGTAAATCCCAAGATATAAGATCCTGCCTTTTTGCTTTTTCAATGGGGCAATAAACGACCCTATTAAGGTTTTGTGCATAGTTAACAGGTATTACGATAAATGTAGTTTTTATTTTACCTGCTTTGTATACCGCCCTCACTTGCACCTGCAATTATATTGGATCTATTTTTACCTCTATATTTACTACCTGGCAACCCGGTTTGGAACCCTTTAAGAATTTGATAATATGGGCCTAATGACCACAGGTCCCCATTAAGATTTGAAAGATACATTTTATTATTTTTATTTTTAGTTTTACTTACAACTTACAATGTAATGGTTCTATTTTAATTATGTGGCGTCCGTGGGAAAATTGCAATAGTGGCTATCGCAAGAGAAAACATTTATCACTTGACGTTAAACAAATAGTGAAAAATGTTTACGACAGTTTGGTTTTTAAAGTCATGCAAGAAATTTAAAGTTTTTCCTAATTTTATTAAGGTTAATTTACCAAAATCAAACATTTCAGAAAAAGTTTCATTCTTTGCTAAACAAAAATGGCTTGACTTAGAAATCAAGAATTTGTACACAAAACGTAGTATGTTAGAAGTAGAATCATACAGCATATTCAAAAAACTTACTTCAGGATTAAACAATATTGAATATGAAATATGGAGCGAGTTCCAGAGGAAAATGTTTTTAGTTATTGATATTTAATATAAAAAGAAATTCTCTATTCTAAGTAAAAAATTAAAAAAGCTCTTACCGAAGAAAAATAGTCCTCAGGAACTTGTAAATATTGTAGAAAATCATTCATCTCAATCCTTTACACAAAATGAAATTCACATCTTAAACAAAGGTCTTAACTTTGCAGTACCCCCCCTCCTAGAAATAATTTATCAGAAATAGTTGCTCACATTGAAAGTTCCATTAGTACCCTTCCAGAAAATAGTAAATCATTTGTTAGGGAAGCATGTCGCAATCAAATATCGAAAAACATGGTTAACAACACAAATTCTAATTCAAGAAAAGACATAAAAGTAGTTAAAGGATTGAAAAAGAAAGATGTCTTCTACTTAAAAGCGGATAAAGGAAATAAGGTTGTTATATTGGATAAGAAAGATTACTTTGAACGCGTAGATAATCTTATCGAATCTGGCCCTTATGAAAAGGTAATAAGAAATCCATTACCGAGAATGATA
This sequence comes from Pachyrhynchus sulphureomaculatus, assembly GCA_019049505.1. NCBI lineage: Eukaryota > Metazoa > Arthropoda > Insecta > Coleoptera > Curculionidae > Pachyrhynchus > Pachyrhynchus sulphureomaculatus. The sequence continues at coordinate 37,038,759 of CM032455.1, forward strand.
TCAGAGGTTAAAAATTCTTTAAAAAAATGTAAGAACCTTGTCTCCGATTCGCTAAAATTTAAATTAAATGTGAGTAATCCGACCATACCAAAATTGTATTGCTTACCCAAAATTCACAAACCTGGAAAAGCAATGCGACCTATTGTTTCATCGGTCGGGTCACCCACATATTTAATATCCAAATGGTTATCAAAATAACTTGAGAAGTTACCGTTAAATACTTTCGCAGTGAAGAATTTGTTAGAATTCATTAATAAAACAAAAAATCTAGTTCTCAATGAAGGTGAAGTCTTAATTTCTTTTGATGTTAGTTCTTTGTTCCCAAATGTGCCAATTCCACAAACTTTACAATATCTCGAAGAATTACTTAGAATGAATGACTTTGAAGGCGAAATTATTCGTGAATACTTAACATTATCTAAACTTTGTATGGAACAAAATTGTTTTCAATATAACAATCAATTTTATGTTCAGAAAGAAGGAACAGCTATGGGTAATTGCTTATCACCTTTCGTAGCTAATTTATTCATGAGTAAGTTTGAAATCGAAGCCAGTCAAGAATTCGAATATTTCCCAAGGGTATGGTATAGGTATGTGGATGATATTTTCGAGATTTTTGATACAAAGAAAGCAAATATTGATGATTTTATTTCTAAATTAAATAGCCGGTATGATTCCATTAAATTCACTTACGAAGTTGAGAACAAAGGACAATTGCCTTTTCTAGATATTTTAATTATTAAAAATAATAAAAGATTAGAATTTGATATCTATAGGAAGGACACAGTAACAGATAGATATATTCCTAATGATTCATTTCATTGCAAACAACATAAATTAGCCTCATTACATTTTTTAGTTCATCGTTTGGTCACTTTCCCTCTGAATAGAGTAAATTTTAATAAAGAAAGGAATCGTATTAGAAATATAACTAGAGTTAATGGTTATGACGATGACTTAGTAAATGAGCTAATAAATAGACATAAATTTAGGTTTAATATTCAGAATTCCACCTTTTTTACGCGCGAAGAAAATAACACCAAGTATGTCTCCATACCATATAATCCGAAATATAGTAAGGGACTCAATAAGGTATTTAATAAGGTAGGCCTCACCTTAGTCTATAAGTCATCAGACAATCTGAGGAATATCTTAGGAAATCCCAAAGATAAGATTCCTAATTGTGAGAAAAGTGGAATTTATGAAATTAGTTGTAACGATTGTGACAAAAAGTATGTTGGGCAAACTAAAAGGTCAATTAAAACAAATTTAAAGAACACTTAGCACACTTAAAATACAATAGAACAGAAAAGTCTAGCATTGCCAAACATGCCCTTGAAGCTGATCATACTGTAAGATTAGATAATCTAAGATTAATAAAAAATGTATCTGATAGGAGATTGTTGAACGCATACGAAAGTATGGAAATCATAAAATGTAAAAGTAGTTTAAATAAAAGACAGAGGGCCTATTCCTTATAGTCCCCTCTACTGGTTACTTAACCGAAACTGATGGCCTTGCCTATGTCATTAGTTCCGCTTGAGTAATTCAAGGGTTAGGCTAAGTATAAATAGGGTAGATTTGTAGTTTAGCTTTAGTCAATCATCGCTCTTGATGAAGCTAACATGGTTAGCGAAACGCGCGTCGAGTGCAAAAATAAAGTGTTTGGTGTAGTGGTGATATGTACTGAGTAGAATCATTGTGCCAAAGATTCCACATTCCCAACTTAGTACGACAGTTTGGTAAAAAGAAATTTAAATAAACAAAGTGCTTTGCATGAAACCCGTGAACTAACAAAAACCCCATTTTTATTGTAGGAAAACACAGGAACAGGAGAAAACGGAAAGATTTTCAAATACATCTTGTAGACAATTGTGAAAAAGACGTCATCAGGAGGAAAATTTATTTTATGTATAAACAGCGTTGGTGCCGACGCTAGACAAAGTAAAATTAAGACTGGTGCAGGACGGTACCAATATAGATTGTGGCCGATCAACCCTTCATAGAATTCTCTTAAGAATGGGATTTACGTTCCTAAAAATTAACAAAAGGTAAGTAGTGATGGAGTCACAAAGATTACGAATCCTGCGACATACTTATTTACAAGAAATTAAAAATTATCGATCAGAGAATTGGCTAATAATTTACCGTGATGAAACGTGGTTCGATACCCATGACACTGTGCAAAAAGGGTGGGTTGACAGCAGTACAAAATGTCAGACTAACGCACCTTTAAATAAAGGTAAACGAATAACCATTTTGCATGCTGGATCTGAAAAGGGCTGGGTTTCAAATTGTCTACTATTATCTGCAAAAAACATAAAAGATTCTAGTTTGGACTATTACAAAGACACGACCGCAGAAGTTTTTGAAAATTGGTTTCAAAATTCCTTTTTGCCAAATGTTCCCGAACAGAGTGTTATAGTTATGGACAATGCAAGTTACCATAGTCGGTTACTAAATAAGGTTCCTAATGCAGCCAACACCAAATCGGAAATACAGGAATATATGTTAGAAAATGACATTTATTTTGACTTTAGTTATAAAAAGTGATCTTTTGGAAGTTTTGAAAGACTATGAATTGAAAAAGAAATATGTTTGTGAAAGTATGGCTGAGAAAATGCGACACACTGTTTTGCGGCTCCCTCCGTATTATTGTGTGTTTAATCCAATTGAACATATTTGGCGTCAAGTTAAATCAAAAATAAGGGCACAAAATGTTTCTCTTACTTTAAGCGTGTCAGTGGTTGAATTAGTAAAAAAAGTTATAAATGATATACCTTGTGAAAGCTGGAAGAATTCCATTCAGCACGTTGTTAAAGTTGAAGTTTCATATATTTATGTAAATAATATAAAACCACTGATAATTACCTCACCTGATGACAGTGATAGTGAAATCGAAGTAGGCTTAAGTTGTAAGTAATATTTTTATTTATACAGTAAGTCCCCTCTTCTAAAACCCCATTCATTCAAACTGTATGTTTGTACTTCTTATCCATTTGTTTTTACATGCATCTATAAATAAACATCTCCAAAACACTTATAATTTTATTTATTTGCATTAATGAATAAAATTCTTAAGTCCATCTCTGCAACCTGTCATAAACAAAAGGTCAGAATTTTTATATTTCCCACTTAAAACGGCAAAAATCACGATCTTATATTTTGGGCTATAACTATATAGAAAAATAAAATCACATTATCTTTAATTTTGCGTTTTCTTTGTTAGTCCGAGAACTTTTGGAACGATCCTCGTAGCAAGCATCAAGCTCGAGTCGAAGGCCGGTACCCAAGGTCTAGTAATGTTTGTAAAATCGGTCGAACGGGTACTGTAGTAAATAATATAAAGTTATGTTTGTTCTTTCGTTTAAACAGTAATATTAATGAATCAAGAAGTAGAGACTTTTAACGAGTGTTGGGTAGTGAAGTGGCATAATGTGCAGTGTTTTCTATATATATAAGGAAAGGGTGAAGTTTTAACCGATATATTCTATTTGAAGGTGGGTATGATAGTCCCTTATGCTAAACCTATTTCTTTGGAAGTGTTAACTCATATGAGGCGTTGCGGATAGTAAGGGCGAACTCAACAAAATGAAGTTTCGAAAAAATTGAATTTATAGAAAAATCTAAATGGCGAACTCAACAAAATATTGGCAAAATTAGGTTTTTATTATTTATTTATAATTTATTAGCTTTTTATTATTTACTTAAGTAGAATAGTGTATTCCGTGAATTTTTAAATGTTTTTTTAAATATTTATTTGTGTATTTTTTTTTCATATTTTACTGTTCGTTTCTGATGCTACACTATCACCTAAAATTGGCAATACCTGAGAAAAAATTAGACCGGTATTAAAAATTTTGAACACATTTTATTTAATTTTAAGGTTATTGTTTTAATTAAAGGTTTTGTTATTACAAAATAGTTACTTGATACAACATACAAAACAGTGGAAATATGGTATTGAAACTAACATAAAAAAAACTAAAGAAAAGAAACAAATAATTAGCCAAGTTCAGTTGTAATCTATTTGGTCATCGTCCATAACATCTTCATTTTCGGTGCTTTTATTCGTTGCTGCGTCTTGAGAGGCTATAATGTTAGTAAAGTACCGACTTCAAGGTAGGGGAACATACGGTAACAAGTCCTGAATGTCCTTTAATTTGGGGGCTAGTATTTTAATGGGGGCACTGTAAAGTCTCGTCAGTGTTTCACTGGCCAAATGAAAATGATCAGGATCATAGTTTTTCACCTTGCCTTTTTGTAGTTTGACTGCCGTTTTGACATCCAAATTGTAAGCAGAATGAATGTAGAAACCTTGCTTAAAGTTATTTGTAAATTCAAAGATCTTTCCATCTTTAAACTTAGCACCAGCCATCTGCATTTTAGTAATTTTCTTTTGAAAATTAGAGAAATTGAAAATCATGTCCTGTCTAAGTTGGACAACGCAAAACTGGTTTTTTCGGCGACAGCTTTCAATCATTAACTTATACTTTTGAACTGCATATTAAACGTATCACGATAATAGTGCTGATTTACCGGGCTGTAACCAGGTTAATTTTCCGTAAGCCATTCATTGTAAAGAGAATAGAGCTTTTTAATATTAAGTCCAACAGGTAAGTATTTTCGATGAGGGCTTTTGGCGCGACTGTAATGACTGGTGACAGTAGGTAGTGACATGATGTGTTCTTTTACTTTAGAAAGATCGTCATTTCCTATTTTCTTCGCGGGTTCACACCTCCCCCTTTGATCCGTTGTAACAGTTCCAGTTTTGCTGGTTTTGTCAAGTACGACTCGAACGCGCTTTTCAGAGATGCCATGAATGTTATAAAAACGCAGTACGACAAACTTCACGATTAGCGTGATCAACAGTCACATTATATTGAATGCGTCTCAGGGTACGACTTGGACGCCCCTTTACGTAAGATCTTTTTACATCATTGCAGATAAACAACTTTGATAAGTAAGCATTCTGTAGATCATAGTTTCCAATTTGCCAAAAAGAGTCAAAAATATTGGTGACCAGTTCAGCGCCTATTTTCTCAAAACATCCACACTTGCAAGGAGGTTCATTTTTGCGGGCAACAACGTGCCTTTTGTTATTTCTTGAAATGTAAGCACTTCCTGAATTTCGTTTCAACTTACACTCGTTTTTTTGCCAATCATTCATCTTAGCAGGTCTCTTTCGCGAATAACCCGACACAGCACTACCATCTAAATGTTGTACACTTACTTCACTACTAGAAGGTCCAGGTTGCGCCATACTTTTCTTAAAAAAAGAAGCAACAAAACCAAACAAAACATAAACGTATTAACTTCAAAATTAACTTGAACTAACACGCAGAAAGCGTAAAATTTCAAGTAAACCTCATTTAGTGACGCAATACCGGCGGTTGCTCCGCGCGAAATTGTTGAGTTCGCCCTTACTACCCGCCCGGCTATCGCCTGTTCGAAATTTTTCATTTATTTGATACTGAAATTTGAAGGCGAAGCAAGGACGAACTCAACAATTAGACCGGTATGTGATGTAGGAAAAGTACTATAAAATAGAATTATATAAAAAAAAAAAATTTGACCCAATGTTGAGTTCGCCCTTACTATCCGCAACGCCTCATATGTCAACGTAAATAAAAGTTTTTTTTCTGACTTAACATCTTGTGTTTCTTCTTCTCTCTTTTTAATCGTAGGTGAATACAGTAATTACCTTGAAACTTTTATTTATGTGAACTATTCTTAGGTGAAACATGTTTTATCCATTAAATAACACAGTTAATTCTCTATTTATTTCCTATACATTACATATTTAACTAGCGTTATTTATTATAAAGTTATATGCTAACTAAAGAGTGTCTCAAAATGACCTGACATTTTAATTCTTTAATAAAGACGTATTATTTATTTGAAAAGTATTTTAATATAAGGTACAAACATGGAGGTTTTGTGTGGAACATAATATCCGATTAATGGCCGCCTCGACCCTGTTTGCAAACTTTCACTCTTTTCACGAAATATTCAATAACATTTTGGCATAATTGCGGACTAATTTCTTCCTTGAGCTCTGGAATGGTCTGTGGATCACTGGCATACACTTTTCCTTTTAGAGAACCCCAAAGAAAGAAGTTCAATGGCGCCAAATTGCACGATCTTGATGGCCAATTCATATCGCCGTGGCGCACAATGGGCTGAATCCTGATTCTAGCTGGAAAAAATTATTTTATGGGCTGAACAAAGTCCAAATGACTAGAGTAGCCAAAAAAAGTAATAAAAAATATATATGAAGTGAAAAATAGGTGTTTTAGTTCTCAGAACTGAATTTTTATTGCATTTTGAGGTGTTTTATATATTTTCTTAGGAAAAATTGGTATAAAATAGTCTAAGATCCCGCTGCAAAATCCTACATGTATCTGTTTTTTTGATCAAATGTAAATTATATGAAAGATTATTAACAATGCAATACAGTACGGTAGGGTTGCCTAGCAAAATCCGGCCGCAACTACCATTATTTAATTCAATTATAATTAATATTTTTTTAGTAATTTCACCAATATGTTGTTTCATCAAATGAAACATTATTTAATAGACAATAATGTAATAAATAAGAAAAAAATAGGTTGCCAGCTTTCTGCCTGCCGCAACCGTCGGGTTGCCAGGTGTAAAGAGGTATTAATTAGTTAACTTTTGCACCTATCTGTTTTTTTTAAAAACCATTATACCAACAATTATAGCTTAAATTTTAAGAAACACAATGACATAGGGTTGCCGGCCAAAAAACTGCCGCAAAGGATGGTTGCCAGCATTTAAACAATTTATTCGTGCGCAGATCGGGCGCACGTGAGAGAGAAGTAATGCTCACGTACCTTCGTGTGCTAGAGCAGACCGTAAGAGTATGACAGATACGCCGTTATTTTCGCGCCAAAAAACGACCCTGAAGTAGTATTCTTCTTTCTTACCTAGAGTGAAGACACAGTAAACATACTCCAGTAGCGAAACTGAGCTCCAATTTGGTGACAAAAATTTTGACGACGCATGTGTCGACGGGTCCTTTTTCAAAATGGCCGCTCAGTGTTTACATCCGATCTCAGAATGTGTCTTTGGAAATGTATTGTCCATCGTTTCTTGATGTGACTGCAGTTTATATGAATATAAATACAGAAGGAAGAGAGAGTTTGTAGAAAAAGAGAATTAAAAACGTTTGTAAGTGAAGAGAATCGAAAAGGTTGAGAAACAATTTATATAATCATAAAGAAAGGTTATTGTTGTGCCGTTGAGAATTGCAATATTCCATATAATTATTTTCGCAAATTATTTGCTCGAGTCACACTTTTTTATGCTCTAAAATTTGCAAATAAGAAATTTCTAACTCAATCACTCAACTAAATTTAATTATGCTTTATTTGCATCACATGTAATCGTCAACAGTATTATCCGTCAAAGTTTAAGTTGCTGCATTAATGTTTTTTTGTTGCAGTTCCTCTGTTTTTAGTTGAAACTATGATTTCATAGAAATCATGGTATGCGATTAAAGTTGTTGGAGTTGTTGATTATTTTAATAAACCTCTATTGCTTGCTTTCACAAGACAACTTTTCACTATCTTAAATGCATTTTTGAAAAAATAATATGCATAAAACAATATTATGATTACTAATGTACGTTTTGTTTAGACGTATTTGCTCAAGAGACGGCCTTCCAGGGAACCTTGATTGATTTAATAAAACGTTCGTATTGGTAGAGTGATTTGGTCATTAAAGCTTGACATTTATTTCTAAACTTAGTTCGGCTGGTTATTTAAAAATCCTGACGTGATTGCTCAATTCTGACCTCTGTTAGGTGTTGAATCCCGAGCGGTTGGATTCGTGAAGACTTCAATAAAACACTTAGTACGTTTTTAAAACTAAGAGCACTGTTTTATTTAAGTAAAGAAAAAGACAAAAGAATTTAGAGTAACAGAGTATAGAAATATTACTAGCGTGACGGTTATCGAGTATAGGATGATTATTGAGTGTCGAATGTCTATCGAGTGTCGAATGTCTATCGAGTGTCGAATGTCTATCGAGTGTCGAATGTCTATCGAGTGTCGAATGTCTATCGAGTGTCCACTATTCTTGTCTCAATTGGATATTTATATGGAACCGAAACAAAGAAATCTAATGTCATACGACATGGGTTCATAAAGTGAGAAAAATAAGATAACAGATACCAATTAAGCAAAAATAGCGTTCATGCGTTACAAAGAATAAAATATTAAACTATTATATTGATAACAGTAATTGGCTTGCGACAGAAGACTTAATTTAATTATTCGGAAAAATGATGAAAGCTTTTTAAAAGAATAACAAAAACAATTTTAATAGTTTTAAGTTTTAGATAAATGCCGAAAACTGACTTCTGTCACGTAACCATCTATACAGGGTATAACAATCCTCCCCTGATAAGTGTTTTAATAAGGGATTTATTAAAACATCCATCAAGATATAAAATGGAGGTGAATAAAAAATTTTTAAAAACTATTTATGGTTAAATATATCTATATGTGTATACGTCACATAATAAAGAGATTAATATATATATATATATATATATATATATATATATATATATATATATGTTGTTTTTTTTTTCTACAAAGAGAATGATTAGTGGAATAATAGGTATGCTATAATAAAGAATATGAGGTAAAATTATAGGTAATATTAGTTATAACCAAAAGAATAAAAGATAAGGAGATCATTTGAAATCCTAGACACTAAGAGTAAAGATTGCAAAAGATAAAAGGTATAATTGCAATAATTATAAAAATAGAGTAAATATAACCTAAAAGGAAATAAAAGGTAAGTTGTTAAAAATAAAAAGGTAAATAAAAGATTAAAAGTAAATAAAAGATTAAGTTTCACATTTTAAAAGTCTTTTTGGAACTTGACCTTGTCATTCTTCTTGGAGGGATTTCAGGTAAGGCGATTTCTTCATAGATATGGTCTGTTCCTTCGGAGGGGACAGGTGTGGAGACCTCTGGTGTGGAGACAGGGGGTCTAGAGTATAAGGGATTGGTAAGAACCGTAGTTAAAGCTCTGAATGGATGGCGATGACTTCCATCAACGTTAAATGATTCTCCATGGGAAGTAGAATGGACACTGCTATTCGCGATTGTATTGTGACTGTTGATGCATACGAGATGTCGGCATTGGCTTCGAGAGAAAAGGTCACGGAAGCGAGAAAATATTGACCTTCTGCATTTTCGACAGCAACAACATAGTAATATAAGGGTTGCTATAATTCCTAAAAGGACGTTGTACCATTTAGTTAAATGAGTTAAAGGATGGTCACTCCTTTTTTGTAATTCTTCTTCGAATTGATGCAGTTTCTGATTGGCTTGATTAAGATCGTGGAGATTTAGGTTGGACAATTTGATGCTTTCCATCTCTTCATTAGCGAGGAAATCTTGTTGTTTCACACAACAATCGTCAGTGGTAATGTCGAAAGGTGGAATTGCATTTGTATAATTAGTCGTTTGATTAGCAGTAGCAATTAATACTGTAGAAAGGGTGTAGCACTTGCATCTGGGTTCTAATGTGAGAATTCCAGTTCCGGAGATTGTTACGTCGGCAAAGTTGTTGGTGGCATCACAATTGATAGTGCCAAGGACTGGATGTGTTAATATAAAAAGCCATTGGTTAGTGCTGAGTGGGTGCCATATTTCCATTTCAGTTTTGATTACTTCTGTGCGGCAGCTTTTTGGAAGGCTAGAAGGTTGCGTCGTCTTCAGTTCGACTTCACAGGTGGGTCTCTCTTTTACCAAGTAAGCGGTCACATGGTTGCATATGTAGAATGCAGGTGGAATACTGATGCAATGAGACAAATCTCTGAGCTCACTGTAGTATGTCCTTGTCGTACTTAGTAAGAGGTAAGGATTGGATGGATTTATGAAGGAATATATTGAGGAGTTAGGTAGTTGAGTAGGAAGAGGTATCAGGTTATATAAATTGAATTGGTCTTTGGTTACGATTGGAATTTAATAATAAAGACTAGTAGTTTATTCGCGTAGAAAACAGAAAGTTTTGAGATTTCAAAGTACTTGTGAGTATTTTCTAAATTTCCAATTTCAAATGGAAATTCATAATTTGAAATCAATTTAATTTTAAGGAGTTCCTGGCTTAAACGTCTGGGGTAATTACAGACGGGTGTAAGATATTTTCTTTAGAGAATAGAATGGCTGAGGTAATGACATCAAATTCCTCGTTTTAATTCATTTACAAGTTGGGTTAATAAATTAAGATGATCGGTTACCGTTTGAGCGAAAGTTAAAGAGTTTATTCTCTTAATAGTACTTGAGCTAAAATTGTTAAACTTTTTTATGTTATTATTTAGAATTTCTTGATTTATTATGATCGATTGAGCTGTTTTGTTATAATCCGTAAGGGCATCCGTAAGGATATGCACCTGTTGCTTCATTAATTGATGCATTTTACTAGCGTCTTGGGAAAGTTTCTCGATTGAGTCTGTATAATATCGCGCGTCATCCGCGTCTGGAGTGCCAAATAGCCATTTGATTGCGTAAGATACGCCGTCGATTAAGCCTCGTTTGGTTCGAGAACCAGAGAAATTATGTCCCGTTAGGTGACATATTGAATCAAATTTTTCATTTAGCGAATTAATATTATTCTGTATTAATTCTAACGTTTCATTGCAAGTAAATTCAAATCCTTTATTACGACTCATGTTAACAGATTTTCGGAAATCTTTACATAAATTTTGTGATGCTTTATACATCCTGTAGGTGAAATCTAATTTCTTTTCATAGATACTGATATTAACGAACGATAGTAGTGTAAACATGTCATAAGAAATTCGAGCTTGTCCTAGGTCTTGGAAAAATATTCCTGAACGACCGTTAATCGGGGTTATATGATAGGATAAGTCGATGTTAGTTGAATGTGCTTTATAGGTCAGTAGTGTGAGCGTTATCAGAGATGTCATAATGCTCGTCATCTGAAAAAAAGGGTTTCAATAAGTTGTGATGATAAGTGGCTGTTTTATTGTTGTTCAGTAACAATTTTACAGTTTGATTAGGGTATGTCTTTAAAATTTTAAAGGGACCTTTATAATGAGGAGAGAATTTTTTAGATAAGCCTGATTTTATTATTTTGTTTTGTAAATAGACGAAATCACCTTCTTTAAAGTGATTATGATTGAGTTTTTTGTCGTAATAGTTTTTTGAAGATTGTTTAGCTTTGATGAGATTTTCTCGGGCGATTTCAAAATTCTTATTTAGTTTTAACTTAAGATTTGAATAAAAATCATCATATAGGTGTATTTGAATTCGGGTTTTGACATTAATGAGTTGGGTATTGCGGCTCGATGGCCATAAACTAGCTCAAAAGGGGTAAAATTTGTTGCTTTATGAAAGTGGGTATTATAGGTGAACATAGCAAGGGAGACGTATTCATCCCAGTCATTTTGTTGGGAGTTTATATAGTGTTTAAGGTATTCCTTAAGAGTTAGATGGGATCTTTCTAGGGCACCATTGGTTTGGGGGTGATAAGGACTTGCTAGTATATGTTTTATTTTGAAAAGTTTATTAAGATCTTTGATAATGTTAGAAGTAAAATCGGAGCCTTGATCAGATAAAATGGTTTCAGGGATGCCGAAAAGGCATATGAACTCTAAGAGTTGATCAGCGATAGTTTTAGATTCGTGATTGGGTAAGGGAACAGCGTAAGAAAATTTTGTTAAATCATCTTGCATGGTGAGAATAAAACGATTGCCATTTTCAGTTATAGGCAAGGGACCTACAATATCTAGGGCTAGTCTTTGGAAAGGACGTTCACTTGTTGTGGTTATTTCCATAGGAGCTTTAGGGGTTTTATTATTTTGTTTATTGAGTTGACAGGACTCGCAAGATTGAATTAGTCGTTTTATGTCGTTTTTCATATTTGGCCATTTATAATTTTCTTTAATGCGACGATAAGTACGTAGAAAACCAGAATGTCCAGAGATGGATGATTCGTGATTTTCGCGAAAGATATTTTTGATTTCTTCTCGAGTTTGAGGTTTAAATTTGGGTTTATTTACTAGGATAACTTTTATCTTGTTTTTTGCAAAAAGAAAGTCTACTAATTCGTTGAACATATCTTGTTTTAAGTTGGGATTATTTTCAATAGGATTTTTCAAATAAATTTGGAAAATTTTATTTTTTAATAACGACGTTCTCAGGTTTTGTAAGGAATAAAAAAGGTCATTGTAAGATAATTTGTCAAAATGATTGAGTTTTGACATGAGTAAAAAGGTTTGTTTGTTCTCGTTTGTTAGGGAAACAGTATCGTACAGTTCGAATTCGTTTTGTCTAAGTTTATCTAAATCAAAGTTTGCTAAAAGATTTTCGAAACATGGGTTGTTGTCATCAAGGTCTTTGGAATAAACAAGTGCGTTAGGCGATTTAGAAAATAAATTGTCTTTTATGATTTCGATATCGGGGACTTTATTGTTTTTATAATGAAACTCTATAAAGTTTTTATATGATTCAGTAGAGATGGGGAAACAAGTTTTTCTTAAATTGATAGTTACAGGGTTACGTGAAAGTGCATCTACATTGGAGTTTACTCTTCCTGGTTTGTATTTGATCTCGTAGGTGTATTCTTCCAGTTTTAAACGCCAGCGAATTAATCTGCTGCTAGGATCTTTACAATTAAAAAGCCAAGTTAAGGGACGGTGGTCGGTTAAAATAAGAAATTTACGACCGTATAGATAAGGACGGAAATGTTTAACTGCCCAGACAATTGCTAGAAGTTCTTTTTCTATGACGGAATAGTTACATTCGGCTTTATTTAAGGTACGTGAGGCAAATGATATAGGAAGATCTTTACCAATTTCGCCTTGAGATAATATTGCGCCGATTGCGTAATTTGAAGCATCAGTAGTAAGAATAAAATCTTTAGAAAAGTCGGGATACTGTAAAATAGGGTTTGTTGTTAAGATATCTTTAAAATGTTCGAAAGAATTTTGGTGTGAAGGAGTCCATTGAAAAGGTACATCCTTTTTTAGTAATGATGTTAAGGGTTTTAGCGATTTTTGAAAAGTCTTGAATGAATTTTCGGTAGTAGCCGATAAGACCAAGGAATTGTTTGATTTGTTTAGGGTTTTCAGGTACAGGATAATTTTTTATTGCTTCGATTTTTTCAGGATTGGGGAAAATTCCTTTTTCGGATATAATATGTCCAAGATATGCCACTTCTGTGCGCATAAATTCGCATTTATCAGGTTGGAGTAACAAATTATTAGAACGAAGTCTGTCGAAAATATTTCTAAGCTTTTGGGAATGAGATTCTATTGATTCTGCAAAAACAACGATGTCGTCAAGATAAACAAAGCATTGAAGACCGTGCAGACCAGTTAAAGCAACGTTCATCAGACGTTGGAATGTGCTTGGGGCATTTTTTAATCCAAAGGGCATTCTTAAGTATTCATAATGACCTGTAGGGGTTGAAAAAGCTGTTTTGGGAATGTCATTTTCTTCCATGAGTATTTGATGAAAGCCTGAAGCCAAATCTAAGGTGGTAAAGTATTTTGAATGACCAAGTTGGTCGAGAATGTCTTCTATATTGGGTAAGGGGAAAGAAGTTCCTATTATGACGTCATTGAGCTTACGATAATCTACGATTATTCTCCATTTAAGTTCGCCGGAAGCGTCCATTTTCTTAGGGACGATCCACAAGGGACTGTTATAAGGGGATACGGATTCTCGAATTATTCCTTGTTTTAACATTTTAGAAATTTGCTTATCTAATTCTTTTTTATGAATTTCGGGAAAGCGATATATTTTTGAAATAATAGGGGTTTGATCGGAAACTCTGATTTCATGTTTCAATGTGTTAGTACATGTTAAAGGGTCATTTGGTAAGTAAAAGATGTCATTATACTCATTACATATGTTGAGTACAGAATGTTTTTCTTCAATATTTAAATGTTCTAAACGTAAATTTTCTTTTAATATCTGTAATCTCTTCGATAAGTCACTGCATGACTTATTTATAGAAAAAAATAGTCGATTTATTTTCGTCGAAAGGGTCAAGAATCAATTTTATTTCGTTTATTCGTAAGGATTTGTTATGAGTATTTATTATAGTCGTTAGGGCTTTGCCGTTACTGACTTTTACAAGGGACTTTGCTAGATAAACGCCGTCGGTTATTTTTATATCAGGACAGACGCCTTGACTTATTTCTTTAATTAATTATTTCGATTTCAATTACGGTTTCTGAACGCGGCTGAATAATATAACTTTTCTTATCGTTATTATCAGTTTCGGGAATAGATTTCGAAATTTTTATAGGGTAAGGAAAAGAATTTAATTGCATCTCGAGTGAATTTAGGTCAATGATCGCACCATTTTTAGAGAGAAAATCATTGCCTATGATACCATCATACGGTATATTGCTATTTGCGGATACGATATAAAATTTGATTGGAAGAGGTCGATTATTTATTTTAAGATTTATGTTACAACTTCCAATTGTTTCTACAGGGGAATTTGGACTCAAGCCGTTTAATACAACTTTGTCATTAGGATTAATTTTATTTAAGGAATCGGTAATTTTATTAGATTTCAACAAGGATACCGAGGCACCTGTGTCTATAAGAAATCTGAATAGCTGACCGTTATGAAAGGAATCCATATAAGGATTTTTGTCATGATTATTTAGGTAGATCCTACAATTAGAAAGACAAAAACAGGGTTTATGCAGTGTACAGCTGATCCCGGAGGCTTTGCTGCTATTACGAACACGTGCACGAACTTTTTGAATTGGCTCTATAGAATCTAAATAGACGTCGGTTTCTTTTAATTCCATTCCCACGAAACGACGTTGTCCGTGGTTTCTGTAGAGTTTAAATTTTCGGAAACGTGAGATACTTGTCTCGATTGTGAATTTTTAAATTCATCAGCTCGTTTCTTTTTGAAACATTCCGAAATTAGATGTCCCGTCTTTTTGCAGTATTTGCAAAATTTGGAACTAGATTTAAATTGAGATCCTTGGTTATCAGAATTATTATTATTATTATTATTAGGACTATAGCTAGTCGAGGGATTATTTAAATTTATTTCTCGTTGGGTTGTGTTTCTTTTTTTGAAACAATCTTTTAGGAGATGTCCTTTAATTTTACAATAAGTACAGAATTTTGTTGGACCTGCGGTCGATTTTATATTTTTTGTAATTTGTAATGCCCGCTCCTCTTCGAGGGCTGAATTTAGGGCAAGGGAAAGACTTTTTGGTTCTTTGCTGCGTAGAAATCTCGATATGTCCGGATTTGAATGCAAAATAAATCGTTGAAGAGCCAGTTCTTTGATTATTTGGGAACGACCTTCGATTTCATTAACGTTAGGTTGAAAACTAACCGTATTTAATAATCGAGTACATATTTTATCAATTCTATTATAGAAATTAAGAACCGATTCGTGTACGGATTGTCTGATCGTATTTAATTCTTCCATTAATTGCGTGTAATGCTTTCGGTCGGAGTACAATTGTAACAGTAGGGTTTTTAATTCTACCCATTCGCTTATTGGTTTGTCGCGCATTTGGGCTTTCGCACTACCTGTGATTTTGGAGATAACGTAAGCTAATAGAGCATCTTCTTGTACAGGTTTCGCAAATTTAAAAGCATTTTCGCAGTTGGAGATAAATTCCGGTAGCTCATTTCTGTTACCGTCAAAAGTTTTCGATATTAAAGAGCATAGAACACTGAGAGGAAGTTTTTCGTTTATTTGAGGAACGTTGTCCGTACTGCCGATGTCATTTAGTGATGGATTTGAACCATTTTCTGCCATTTTTAAGAAAGCGAGAAAAGAAATACTTAATTGACTAGATAAATAGACAGATAGATAGATAGATGAATAGATGGATAGATAATAAGATAAGTTACTTAACCAGCTTACTGACAAAAACAAAAAAAAAGAAAACAAAAAATTTTAAGTTTCAGTAAGGTGGGGACACTCGCGGAAAAATAAAATATGTAAAAAAAATATAGTGGGGACACTCGTGGTAAAAATAAAATATATAAAAAATATAAATCACACTAGAAATAGAAAAAATAAAAGAAAAAAGACCAATCAAAATATATAAAGGGAAAAATAAGGGACTCTTACTCTTACTCTTCTGTAGTTGTGGTAGGTACTGTTGGGGGTGAAACCCGGCTTTGTACTTCTGGATTCTTGGGTTATCGAATAGCTTCTGAAAAGGGTCTTCTTCTCCAAGGTGGATGAGGTACAAAGAGCCAAATCCTCGTCGATTGCGCCAATTTGTTAGGTGTTGAATCCCGAGCGGTTGGATTCGTGAAGACTTCAATAAAACACTTAGTACGTTTTTAAAACTAAGAGCACTGTTTTATTTAAGTAAAGAAAAAGACAAAAGAATTTAGAGTAACAGAGTATAGAAATATTACTAGCGTGACGGTTATCGAGTATAGGATGATTATTGAGTGTCGAATGTCTATCGAGTGTCGAATGTCTATCGAGTGTCGAATGTCTATCGAGTGTCGAATGTCTATCGAGTGTCGAATGTCTATCGAGTGTCCACTATTCTTGTCTCAATTGGATATTTATATGGAACCGAAACAAAGAAATCTAATGTCATACGACATGGGTTCATAAAGTGAGAAAAATAAGATAACAGATACCAATTAAGCAAAAATAGCGTTCATGCGTTACAAAGAATAAAATATTAAACTATTATATTGATAACAGTAATTGGCTTGCGACAGAAGACTTAATTTAATTATTCGGAAAAATGATGAAAGCTTTTTAAAAGAATAACAAAAACAATTTTAATAGTTTTAAGTTTTAGATAAATGCCGAAAACTGACTTCTGTCACGTAACCATCTATACAGGGTATAACACCTCGGATTCGGTTTCAGCGTCCAAAAATACATATAGGTATAGCGATCTGTTCGGTAGTGAAAAACTTTTTTTGTGTGCCTGTGTAATTTTTTTATGATTAATAAATAATCCTCCAAATTCTGGTTTTTAGAAAGATTTATTTTTGTGTAAACTAATATTCAGTTATTTAAAACTATTTATATTTGTGTAAATTATAAATAAAACATTTTTTTTTTTCTTAAAGGTGTATTTTCAAGAGGCTTCTAGTTTTCAATAACTTCATTTGTATTAATTGTTTGACACACCTTTTCTAATAATAAACCTGATAAATTTAACACTGTTTAATTGCAAGTACAATTAATACTCTGAACGTGATTTTTTTTTCTATTTTTCTCTATAAATTATATTGCTCCTTTTTCATGTCAATCTTTCAAAAGTTTCTGTGAATATATTGTAAGGAATAAAGAACCTATAACAACATATTTATTATTTTCAAATTTTAGACAGTATATTTTATTTTCTTATAAGCTGGGTTTGAAAGTTTAAATATTAAGTGTCGTGTTGAGATCACAAAACCATTGGGGAATGGGATTATTGAAATAACTGATATAAATCGATTATTGAATCAAATATGCTATTAAAATAAGAAAAAATTTAATGTGATTCCAAAGAAATTTTTGTAATATGATTTTGTCAGACGATGTGTGCCAAAGGGTAAAATATTCTCAAAATAAGTTCGTTAAATGGACAGTACACTTAATCGAAGTCCATTTTGATGGTAATTATGCTTACTATTAAAATTCTGAAGATTTAGTTACCTGTTATTAATATTCCTCCTATAAAGAACTTATTTCTATTGTTGTATACCTATACTATAAATTAAACATAGTTATTTTCCTTTTAAACTGTAATTGACAATACTCAGTATATATGAGTCCATCATTTCTCCTAATGAAGCTAATGTGGTTAGCGAAACGCGCGTCGAGTGCAAAAATAAAGTGTTTGGTGTAGTGGTGATATATACTGAGTAGTGTCATTGTGCCAAAGATTCCACATTCCCAACATAGTTGTAATTGACAAGTCAGCTTGGTCATAACTAAGTATTGTATGTAAATATAATTAGGAAATTACTGTATTGACTCTTTGATGTAAATATTAATTCATTGTACATAAAAGCAAGCGTTAATTACGTTATCAAAAGGCAATACGGATAACAGAACACAAAAAGATATGGAACCTCTAAGAATCATTCACATAGAAAATAGAGGTCTATACATATACGTTCATAATTCATTAATAATATTATATTAACCTTTCTCAAAGTTACACAATATAGTTTTGTAGTTTAAGAAAAAACAAGTACCAAAAAACTAGATACAGTGTTTTTTAATTAACAAGAGATCTATCACACCAAACAACACAACACTGCTTAGAAAAAAATGCTCTTATTTTAGAAAATGTTGACAATATGTTTTTATTTCACGGTACAAGAAAAATAGCATTAAGTATTACGTATGTTAAAATTAAATTAATTTAGTCCTTAGAAAACATCTTTAATCACAAATTTACTTGAAAAATGATGTAAATAAAACTTTAACCTCAAACAGTGACGTTTAACTTTGATAGACTTTTGAATTTTTGGATAAGGTTATTAAAAACTGAAGTTGAATATGAAGAATTCCATCAAATACCTTCCTATCAAGTTTTTCCCCTGTATTCATTTCTTTTCTAACAAAGTGCTCGTTTCTTTTTGTTTTTTTTTTATTACTCATGCTGCATTAACTTTTATATTACTCATGTTGTATTAAATAACAAATCAAAAATTTTCAAACATTTCTATATCTATGATTTTGAATGATAAAACTTTTCACAACTTTATTTGTATTTCAAATCTCGTGCTGGTCCACTTTTAACATGGCGGATTGCCACGTGACGTTCTGAAAACGAACCCGATTTTTCCTATGCGGTTATCCTTGAGTTTCGCTACTGTATAGTGTATTTACTGTGGTGAAGAGGTTATTTGGTGTTTTTGAATTTTGTTTATTTACATTAGTAACAAAATCATTGATCGCAAAATGGCTAAGTGCTTATATCAAATTAAATCCAGAGGAATGCGTTTGGATATTGGCTGACTCCATTTTTAAGCCAAGTTGGTTCATTGGTGATCCAACCCCATTAAATGTCGAGGACATTATTCGCATGTCGAAAGAAGAAAGCTCCGCGGATGAAAATTTGGCTGGGGACGAGAAGGAGGAGACATACCAGGAGATCTATGGAAACTTCGAAAATTCCGATGAACTTGATACGAGTTCGAGTACGAGAATAATATTTATAATTTCCAAATGTATAATTTAAAAAAAAATCTATAATATATATAAAACGCAACGTCTTTCTGTCTGTCTGTCTGTCCGTTAATGCGCATAGCACTTATCCGATTTACGTGTTTTTTTATAAAATTAATATGTTCTCTGGAGCGGTTATAGGATATCTTTTATTACGTTAGGTGATACAAGGAATAGGCAGTGACTATAATATTGAATCAAGACCACGCGAGCGGAGCCGCGGGCACGGCTAGTAAATTTATAAAAATTAAAAAATAATTAATTTATATTTATATTAAAATTGATATAAATTTATACTAAATCAAAAATAAATATAACATTGATTCCCTTTCTACCCTTCCTCCTCAAACTATAATTTAATAGCTAACGATTGGGCATGTAAAGTATTAAAGAGTTGATTGAGTGGTCCGTTACTTTGTGACAGTACATTTTAACAATAAAACTACTTAATTACTTTGTTAACTGTCACTAAATATATTTGTAAAGATTTTACAATTGCGTTATCGCGATTTCGTAGTACAACTACATTGTCAAACGCTTAACTAAGACTAAAACAGATTTTTGGTATTTTATGTTTTTATGATGAACAGATGTGGGTCTATTTTATATTAAAAAACTTTGAACAAAGGAGAACTTGCTACGTCTAATTGACTATTCAGTAAATTTATATTATGGTCCTTTGAATGTCTGTAAATTTCTATAGATTCTAAGAAGTTGAGTTTTGACCCTTTAGGTGCCATATGGAGTATTTGTAAACAATCGATATGGGGAAAAGTATGGCCTGTTTCTAAGAAATGTTTAGCAAAGTGTGTATAGGCTAAAAAATGAAAAATCACACTTTGCTAAACATTTCTTAGAAACAGGCCATACTTTTCCCAATATCGATTGTTTACAAATACTCCATATGGCACCTAAAGGGTCAAAACTCAACTTCTTAGAATCTATAGAAATTTACAGACATTCAAAGGACCATAATATAAATTTACTGAATAGTCAATTAGACGTAGCAAATTCTCCTTTGTTCAAAGTTTTTTAATATAAAATAGACCCACATCTGTTCATCATAAAAACATAAAATACCAAAAATCTGTTTTAGTCTTAGTTAAGCGTTTGACAATGTAGTTGTACTACGAAATCGCGATAACGCAATTGTAAAATCTTTACAAATATATTTAGTGACAGTTAGTTTTAATGTAAAGTATTGTTTTGGTGTACTTTTTTTTTTTATATACTTTTTCTTAAGTTTTTACCATTTAAGATACTAATTTCAATATTTTTCATTTTCTAAGCAATATAGTCACAAAGTTAACAGAAGAATAATTTTATCCCAATACCACGTGTAAAAAAAGTATCAATGGTTTTGGAATTATTGTAATAGTATTAATATTTTTAATTTCCATACCGAATTGATAAGCAATGTTACTCCGATTACATACACTTACGTCCTGGTATAGCACACGAAGGGGCGCACTCATTCCTTCTCTCTCACTTATGGCCCAGCAGCGGACAAATAAATTGTTTAAATCCATCATTTGCGGCAGTTTTTTTGGAAGGCAACTCTATGTCATCGTGTTTCTAAAAATTTAAGCTATAATTGTTGGTATAATGGTTTTTAAAAAAACAGATAGGTGCAAAAGTTAACTAATTAATACTCGTTTACACCTGGCAACCAGACGGTTGCGACAAGCAGAAAGCTGGCAACACATTTTTTTCTTAGTTATTACAATATTATCTATTAAATAATGTTTCATTTGATGAAACAACATATTGGTAAAATTATTAAAAAAATATTAATTATAATTGAGTTAATTAATGGTAGTTGCGGCCGGATTTTGCTAGGCAACCCTACCGTACTCTATTGCATTGTTAATAATCTT
Organism: Pachyrhynchus sulphureomaculatus; assembly: GCA_019049505.1. NCBI lineage: Eukaryota > Metazoa > Arthropoda > Insecta > Coleoptera > Curculionidae > Pachyrhynchus > Pachyrhynchus sulphureomaculatus. The sequence goes on from CM032455.1 coordinate 37,059,842, forward strand.
TCATATAATTTACATTTGATCAAAAAAACAGATACATGTAGGATTTTGCAGCGGGATCTTGGACTATAATGTAAATAAACAAAATTCAAGAACACCAAATAACCTCTTCACTCTAGGTAAGAAAGAAGAATACTACTTCAGGGTCGTTATTTGGCGCGAAAATAACGGCGCATCTGTCATACTCTTACGGTCTGCTCTAGCACACGAAGGTACGTGAGCATTACTTCTCTCTCACGTACGCCCGAATAAGTTGTTTAAATGCTGGCAACCATCCTTTGCGGCAGTTTTTTGGCCGGCAACCCTATGTCATTGTGTTTCTTAAAATTTAAGCTATAATTGTTGGTATAATGGTTTTTAAAAAAACAGATAGGTGCAAAAGTTAACTAATTAATACCTCTTTACACCTGGCAACCCGACGGTTGCGGCAGGCAGAAAGCTGGCAACCTATTTCTTTCTTATTTATTACATTAATAAATAAATAAATAAATAAATAAATATGGTCTTTATTTCCAATTATGAAAGAGAAAACAAAACATCATAAACTAAATAAATAAAATGCTACATTAAATTGGAAAATGCCGAAGGTCAGCTGGGAATGTAAGACCATGAAGGTACAAACATTCCCCTGTTCTTTACCTTAAGCATCCTAATACTAACGTTTATCGAATACAATATTTATCTATTAAACTGTGCTAGTATCTTAATAAAACTGTGTAATGTTGTAAGTGTTAGGAAAAAAGAAAACAAAAAACAAAGAAAATAGAGAATGGCTCATGACACAACTAGAGCAAACAAAAAAAAAACCTTGATATAAATTAAATTGTTAAATAGACAGGCGAGTCACCCCAACATATCCGAGATAAACAATAGAATTCATACAGAGCACAGATACACTCAAGAGCTAGTGATATTCCTTTCTGAAGGAAAATTTACATAAATAAGTACTATATCTTTATATATTTAACAAAATCCTCCTATACGCCGCCTTGAATGACCTAGGATCTAATAGTTTTATATTTTCTAGAATTGAGTTATAAATCTTAGCTATTTGAAAAAGAGAAAGACGATCTAAATTTTTCAGTTTTGTGAGCCGGAGGCGTAAGGCGACCTCGAAAACGGACATTCAAATTATGAACATCTGATCTAAAGGTAATTTTTCTATGTAGGTAGGAGGGAACACCCGTTAAGACAATTTTGTGGAATAAACAAGCCGCATGCAAACAACGTCTATCATTCATATTTAACCATCCCAGTTCAAACAATTTGTGTGTTATGTGATTCCTTTTACGAATACCAAATATTAGGCGCAAACATGAATTTTGAAGAACTTGGATACGTCGTCTATCGGATGAGTCTATTGAAAATCCATATATACTATCACAAAAATTTAATCTGGACAATACCAGAGACTCACACAATATAGTTTTCAATTTTTGATTTAAATAGTCCCTAGAATTGTAAATTATCTTCAAATTAAAGTACGCCCGACGTATAACTATGCTCACATGCGATCTGTACCTCAAATTGTAGTCCATAGTAAGGCCTAAATTTCTACATTTGTCATCAATCCGTAACACTTCCCCGTTGATTTTAATATTAAGATGTGGTAAGCAACTGCTTCTGAGCCTCTGAGTACCAAAAACCATGACTGTACTTTTTTTTGTATTAATTGATAGGGAGTGGTCACTGGCAGCAGAAACTAGCCCCACCAGATCATCATTGATTTCTCTGACGCATCTGTGAATCTCGTTAGGACGACATATGTGATAAAGCTGCGTATCGTCGGCATACAAGTGTACCTTGCAATACCTCACCCGATGTATTAGTTGTGAAGTGTAAATTGAAAATAATAGAGGTCCCAAAATGGAACCTTGTGGGACACCACAGGTGATTGGTAAAGATCTCGACTCAATACCGGCGACTCGCACTGATTGACTTCGATTACTTAAAAAACTTTGCAATAATTTCAAACTGTTGTTACTGAGACCAATGTATGTTAGTATAGAACAAAGAAGGCTGTAACTTATTGTATCAAAGGCCTTAGAAAAATCAATGAGGGTCAAAACTGCTAAGCACCCTCCATCGATGCCCCTGAGTATGTCATCAGTTACTTCCAAAAGGGCTGTCTCACAGCTATGACCTGGTCTAAATCCCGATTGAAATTTGGGCAAAATGGAGAATTTATCAGTGTGGCCACGGAGTTGTGACTCCATGAACCGTTCCAAAATCTTAGAGAGGACGGGAAGAACACTTATGGGCCTTAAGTCTTTGTACTCATTTGGGCATGCAACTTTAGGCAAAGGTGTAACAATCGCATGTTTCCATGATCCAACTGATCAGGAAACTCACCCGAGAGCAGATAACAGTTCACTATATGTGTAATAAAGGGTACTATATATGGAGTGGCAAGAAGCAAAAGCTTTATACTTAACCCGTCAACGCCCACCGCATTAGTCTTTATGGAATACAACAGTTTAATCACATCCTCTTCAGCAACTATATGAAAATCAAAATTTTCTACCCCAGGCTTTTTATTGTTTTGATACCAATTAATCTGTTCAGGGTTTGGACTCAGCTTAGCGATTCCATTAATAAAATAGTCATTTATATTATCAGGATCGGAAAGTGATGAAGGAATATCCGGTTTTCCTTTTCTAAGATTTAACATATCGAGTTCCCTCCAAATTTTATTACCTCCACCGGTATTAAGTTTTTGGGAAAAGTAGGCTTTTTCTCTCTACGACATGCCAAGGTAGTATAATTTCTAATGTAATAATTGTAATGAGCCACATTTTTAGTCCTACGCCACTGAGAGTGTGCATTATTTCTCAGAGATATTAAAAATCGAATATTATCTGTTAACCATGGTGCAAATTTCTTAGTTATACGTATACGCTTTAGAGGGGCATGAACGTTAAAAACATCTATTAAAGTATTATTAAAAAACTGAACCTTGTTCTTTATATTTTCCAACAAAAAAATATTATCGAACGAAGCCCCATGTAAATTGGCCACAAAGGTATCAAGGTCAGAACTTTTGAAGTCTCTAATAATTTTAAAAAGGGGTATTTTCGGAGGATTTGAAATGTTTAAAACACATTTAATAGTATCATGATCAGATATATTATAAACTGGTTCAACCTGAACATTATTAATAATTTCGACATTGCTTGTTAAAATTAGGTCAATCAAGCTCGCACTAGTGAGGGTAATTCGTGTCGGAGCATCCACTATTTGGGACAAGTTTCAATTAAATTTAAAAAATGACGGGTACACGGAGTATCATGTCATTATTATCTATCGAATAATGTTTCATTTGATGAAAAAACATATTGGTGTAATTATTAAAAAAATATTAATTATAATTGCGTTAATTAAGGGTAGTTGCGGCAGGATTTTGCTAGGCAACCCTAGTGTACTGTATTGCATTATTAGTAATCTTTCATATAATTCACATTTGATCAAAAAAACAGATACATGCAGGATTTTGCAGTGGGCTCTCGTACTAAAAGAAAATGGAAAGACAAAATAGAGATACAAATAGCTAAATTTATGTATTTGCTAATAAAATGAACTATTCTTTTATATAAATTCAAAATCAGAATCTTCCGACTCGCTCAGAGGATCCTTCTCCGCATCGCTATGCTGCTCAAACTCTTCCACAGAATCCGTGAGTAGTTCCTTTGCATCAGGACTCAGCTCCTTCAACGGGACTGTCTGGAACGTTCTAAGGCCAGTAATAACAGGATCCGATGAAATTAGAAGCATATGAACTAAGCCTTCATAGGTTTTAATATATGAGGACTTTCTAGTATGATGGGCTCTGAATCGCTTCATGTCTTTATTCCTTGCCTCCTGTGCCCCCTCTGAAAGCTGCCCTATTGGAACAAGGGCATGTTTGATGGCTAAAGAGCCATGTAAAAGGATTTTGTGTACGCTGGGAGGCATCATGTACCAGCCATATAGCTCTACAAACAGTTTGGCAGTATCATAGGCAAATACACTCCTGGACAAAATTAACGCAATAATATATGAAATCATACAAATCTCTATAATAAATTAATTTTAATAATTTTTATGAACATTGGTTACACTAAAAGTTAGAAAAAACTTATTCGGATACTTTAAAAGTGAATTAGCTACCAAATTTTTCTATAAGATTCGAATTAAAATTATTCTTAAGACCTAATAACAAAATCGTTAAAATTATGTAATAATGAAAAAAATAAACTGGGACAGTAGTAGCAAAATTAATGGTGTAACTGGGACACTAGTAGCGTCTGTTGCCTCCTCTACTTCGGATGACAGCATTTATGCGCCTAGGCATGCTTCTAATTAAATTTTGGATAAAATCTTGAGGAATTTGCTCCCATTTTCAAGTTTCCTCAGGTTTCTAGGTGCAGGTATATGACGTTTCACATTTTTCTTAAGGTGATCCCATACATGTTCTATCGGATTCAGATCCGGGCTTTTTGGTGGGCATTGCATAATCGGTATAACAACTTGATTAAGATAATCGAGTACCTCCCTAGCCACGTGAGGTCGAGCGTTGTCTTGCATAAACAGGAAATTGGGCCCCACAAAATGACCGAAAGGCAACACATGTTCTATTACAATATTCTCAAGATAGTAGTCAGCATGGATCTCGTACGGACAGGAACTAACTCTGTGCGAGCATCAAAGCAGATGCCACCCCAGAACATAACAGAGCCACCGCCGAATGGAATCCTTGTAGAGATATTGCAAGGAGTAAACCTCTCTCCTGGTCTTCGCCATACTCGCTCACGACCATCTGGATGTTTTAGACTAACCCTAGTTTCATCTGTGAAGAAAACTTGTTTCCGATCATCCACAGACCAGTTTTCGTGATTTCGAGCAAAACGTAACCTGGCAACTCTGTTCTCTCTAGAAAGCAAGGGCGCAGTGGCTGATCTCCTACTGTTTAATCCAGATTCATTTAACCGTCTTTTAACTGTTTTAGAAGAAATTGTGACATTGCGAACAGCTTCGAGTTCGTTTCTTATTATAGAACTAGTGACAGTCCTGTTTCTTAAAGTATATTGTCTATAAAACGTTCATCTAAGTCACTAGGGCATCGTTTTCGCCCTTGCCCTAGCCTTCTAGAATAAGTTCCTACTTCATTCAAGCGTCTTACCATACGACTTATTGTGGAACGATATTTGCCTAACAAATTGGCACCATAACTCTGACAATATCCCTCGTCCAATAAAACTGAGGCTCGCACTACCTCGTGTTCAGCTAAATTCCTTGTTCGATTCATTTTTCTAATTCTTCGGGGTCAAAAATAAAACAGTCTACCACAAAAACGTATTACTTTGAAAAAGGGAACAATTTATAAGCTTACTTTTAAAGAAAATCTATCGCATTATTACAGAAAATTGTTTATCTTCTAAAAAATTCTTTAAAACTGTAAATCTAAACGAATTGTTTTGATTTCTGTCATGAACAACGAAACAAAATATGCATAGCCTTCTATTCAAATACTCAATAAACTTTAAAACTGACATAAGAAAAAGATAAATTCATTTTCAGATTGTTGCGTTAATTTTGTCCAGGAGTTTATGTTAAATTTGTCTTCCTTGATTGGATTCCCGCTTGAACTAACCTGCAACGATAGGAAAAAGTCATTGTTATAGTGAAGAATTTGAGGAAGTTTTTTAGAAATACCTGAAGAATAGTTCCAAATCGAGATATTAATCGCTTATCAACTCCTGTAGCTACAGCGGCTTCATCTGCATTTTTGTTATATCTTCTTTTATGGTTCATTATGGCTTTTCCCCTTTGAATATGTTATTAGTTATATTATAAAAAATAAATTCTGGAAATTAGAAGCCGGATGGAATCGGACTTTAAAAGTTGGGCATTAAAATATAAAAGACTTTTCACTTTCCACGAAGCAAAATCACACTCACTTACATTGTAATGGTATTTCTTCTTCTCAGAATGTATCTAAACCAGAAAAATGTATACTCGAACGAAAATAAACAATCCTGTTACTGTACAAATAATATAAAGGAAGGTCACATAAATGTACCGTGAGAGCGTGTTACGCTTTACTCGCATTCGACCGTTTACACAGTAGCTTTTTACACACTATTATTTGCTATAATAATAAAGTAAGGGTGGAATTGAGTTTACTAAAATCTTAAGAAACATTTTCTTTATTTACAAACCCTACATTTTGACATTGATTTTTAAATTTTCTCCAGCTAGAATCGAGATTCAGCCCATTGTGCGGCACGGAGATAACACAACCATGAAACCTCTGCAAAAACTGCATTGTTTCGCCCGCAGTGTGGCAGGTTGTCTTTCAAGTCCATGTCGTTGAATTCATTCCATAAAAAGTTGGTTATCATGTCACTATAACGAACACCATTGACGGTAACGGCATTTCCAGCAGCATTCTCGAAAAAGTACGGCCCAATCACTCCTCTGACCCAAAATCCGCAGGAAACAGTGACTCATGGTGGATGCATTGGAAGCTGTTGGATCACATGTGGATTTTCGGTCCCCCAAATTGGACAGTTTTGTTTATTTACGTAGCCACTAAGTTGAAAATGCGCCACATCGATGAACATGATTTTCTTCGAAAAATCACCATCGATTTGTTGATGCTCCAATATCCAATTGACGAATGTACGACGCTGCGCATGGTCTGCTGGCTGCAGTTCTTGTGTCAATTGGATCTTGTAAGCATGCAAATGCAGATCTTTTGTAAAAATTCGCTGCACAGAGCATGTTCAATTGCTGAGCACGATGGCGAATCTAGGTGGAAGGACTTTCGTCAACACTCGCACTCACTGCAGCTATGTTTTCATTCGACCGGCCGGTACGAGGACGGCCACTGTTTTTCGCGGTCAGAATTGAGCCACTAACCTCAAATTTTTTGATTAACTGTACCACACTATTGCGAGATGGTGCGCTATGATGACCAAAAGACGTGCGGACTTTTCGAATTGTCTCTGCAAAATTTTCACCATTTTTGTAGTGAAATTTCACAATTTCTCGCGTTGCTCGATCATGTAATTCTCCATAACTAAACCTTAATACTTCCTGATGCCAGTTGTCAAAGATTAGTACTCTATGTACGCCACAAAAAAAAATGGCACGCAATTTAAAATGTCAGGTCATTTTGAGATACTCTTTATTTTTAAATGTTACGAATAATATCTTGGGGGCAACGGACTCAGGTGAGCTTACAGCTTTCATCCTCCTCGATTATTCTATGGTCTTTGACAGTCTGAACCATCAATTATTCTTAGTGATTCTTCGATTTCTTGGTTTCGAGACAAAGGCTCGTTAGTTTCTGGAGAACTATCTCTCTGGACGAATCCAATCTGTTAAGATTAACAATACACTTTCGAGGCTACTGGGCGTCACATGTGGCGTGCCTTAAGGATTCATTCTTGATTCTAATCTTTTTACTCCATATACTTCGCAATTGGTTAACAGTCATGGGCACGTTTGCGTACATATGCAAATGAAATCCAGTTGTACGTGTCATTTAAACCTGAAGAAATTATCGAGGCAAACGATATGCTGATGGGTGACCTTTGACAGTTATAACAAAGCTCAATTGGTCACTGTTTGGAATTGAACCCTAAAAAGTGATAAATACTTCTTTTCGGGCTTACACATATTAGAGACCAATATCGAAATTTACTCCGCATCAGCCTAAGCAATGTAAGTCTAGGCCAGGGGTCGGCAACCTTTTAACTAAGGGGTACCAGTTTTCATTCATACAACATTTTGCGTGCCGACATAGGTACTTACTACAACTAAAATTAACAAAAACTAACTTAAATTAACTTAAAATATTGCTTTTAGAAGGTTTAACTACAAAAAAATTTTAACATTTAACAAATAATTTTATTTATACTAGTCCTAGGACCTAGTGTGAACCCTGTGCTTGAAGTTCTTTAGAGAGTTTTCTTATATCCGGTTCATGTCTGGTTATTTTCAGTGTCACACATGTTTCCGAGTTTTCTGTTGTCAGCCTGCTTGGGTATGGGTTTAAAATCACTCTTATATGGGAAAAAAGTTGTTCACAGATATAGGATGATCCGAAAGCTGTAAGCATGGCAAACGCTACTTTCTTAAGACAAATAAATTTCTCTGGTAAACTCATCCAACAACTGAGTATCTCGTTTGAATGGTTCTGGCAGTCACCTTCTAATACCCTTCTTAATTCTACAAATTTCGTGTTCCATAACTCGGAGCTTTTAAATCCAATGTATTGAAGGTCAATGTAATTAATGTTCATCCATGAGAAAAGAGATATGTCAAAACAACTGCTGGAAAAATCCATTAAATCTGGTTTGATTAAAAAAGCGAACATAGGACCATATTTATCAAAATCCTGACCCCTCTCGATAAACTCCTCTTTTAAATTAGTCATATATTTAAGAATTTCGTCTATTAGTGCACCATCGTCCACACTGGATATATAAGTTTTTAAATTTGGAAAATAATTTATATGTGTTTGTAGTAATATCGCTGATAAATAAATCTATTTTTAATTTGAATGATTTCCAGGATTCGTATAAATCCAGAACTGTTTTGCCTGAACCTTGTAACTTTAGGTTGAGTTCACTGAGATGGTTTGTAATATCAGTAAGAAACATTAACATACAGATCCAGTTCTTATCTTCTAGTTCAGGATAAGCATCCACTTGATTTTTTTTCCAACAAGAACGATTTAATTTCGCCCAGACATTGCACAAATCTAGAGAGCACTTTACCACGGCTGAGCCAGCGCACATTATTGTGCAATGGTATATCTGAATATGCACTTTCTAATTCCTGCAGAAACGCCTTACATTATCTATGGATCAGTGAAGAACGACCGACAATGTAGTTAACTATTTTAACCACCCTATCCATCATGGATTTTAAACTTCCAGCGGAGATTTTAGCGCACAAACTTTCTTGGTGAATTATGCAATGAAAATTCATAACTGATCGACCCATGCGTTCAATAAGAAGGGAAACAAATCCTTTATGTCTCTCAATCATAGCAGGAGCGCCATCTGTCGTTACGCAAAATTTTTTATTTAAATCAGTGTTCCGCTTTTCAAAATGTTTAACAAATTCTGAAAATATATCCTCTCCTCTTGTAGTTCCCTGCAATGGGAGCAGACAAATCAGCTCTTCATACACACTGCCATCATCGAAGTATCGCGCAACGATTGCCAGACGGGCAATGTCATTAATATCGACACTTTCATCCAATGCTACACTAAATACATATATATATATATATATATATATATATACACGATAGCGTCTCTCTGCTGTTTTTGGACATTTTGTGTAATTTCGATAATTCGTCTCTCAATGGTCTGCGCTGATGCCGGTATATCCCTAATCCTGGCCAATATTGTATCTTTATTGGACAAGTCGTCGAATAAAATCTCGCCAGTACTCAAAAACGTTTGCTTCATAAATTTTCCGTCAGTGAACGGCCTACCCTTTTGTGCCAACGATTGTGCAATTTTGAAACTGCATTCAGTTACCTGATTTTTTCCTTGGACAACTTTGCTAAAGAATGTTGACTGTTTCTCGTATTGTTTATTTGCTCTTTAAATTGCCTCCCTTTTATCAGCGTTATGTTTAAAGGACGATTCATGTTTTATCTGGAAATATCGTTGAACACTAGATGTCCGGAAAACTATGCTTTCCCGACATAGGACACAGATGGCCCGATCGTTTTGCTGTGCAAAACCATAATCTGTTGTCCATGAAGTTTGAAATGATCGAACGTCTACCTTCTGTTTCTTCGCTGCCATAACGGAACGTAATTTTAATTTTTAAACTTTTCGACGACTATTGACTGGAACTGATGTTACTTCTATACTAAATGATCCAAACGTGTAGCTGCTTGCTATATATAAAAAAATAATGTTTCCAGAAAATTCCAATAATTACGTTTATTAAATTTCTTAGAACAAAAATTATTATCTACAACGCGCCCATTGCAATCAAAGGGCCGCCTAGAAGTTAAATCTAACAAAAACTAAAGTTCGGCAATATAAAAAGAGTTGCGGCGCGCCTCGGAACGATTGAAGTTAAGTCAAAGAAAAACCGCCTTATAGCGGCTCTTTTGATCTGAATTGAGGACGTTTATTTGTGTTTTTGCCTAGACTTATATTTTGAGTCTTGCCGTCTTTAATACTTGCCGAAATTAAAGCCAAACCAATGCATTCAGTAAAATTATAAATTACAAAATATATATTTTGTAGTTTTTGGTAATAATACCTTGTGACCTATATAATATATCGTTTTTATTTGTATCGTTAAAGTAATACTCTCTTCGATTATTTAGGTAATTTCGAAACATGTCACAGATTACAGAATTAATGTGTAAACTTTGAATAGGTACGCGTGCCATTCAAAATTGCTTGGCGTGCCAGACATGGAACGCGTGTCATAGGTACCGACCCCTAGTATAATACGTTACAAAAATAATATCTTGATTTTCAGATGCTGTCCGATGAAATGAAATTTCAAAATGATCCAACAGCAGTTGCATCGCCACAGAAAAACAACTCAGCAACTTCCATTTTACCAGCCAATAATACTACAGAGGCCATTCAACTCACCAATTACGATGAAGATCAGTCGGTAGCCAATTTCGGTTGGGAACAAATCGAAAACGGTCCCCTTATCCCGTTTATCCAAAGAGGCTCAGCACGATATGTAGCCTGTTACATTGTGGGTAACAAGGTGACCAGGAATATATGGTCAGTGTTTTCGCATGAAATAAACACTTGTTTACCAATTAAAGAGTTTCCAATGACTTCGCGTGAAGCTATGACCTTTAATGAGATAAATATTACTCATTGTAACAAAGGTTTAGTTGGCGATTACATTTTTAAAGAGGGTGATAACTTACTAACTTTAAAATCAGTGATAAAGTTTGTGGAGTTTTTTCATGCTTGCCGAAACGCTATAATATTCGGGCAATCTAAAGAAAACAAACTTTTCGGATTCATTCGAATTAACGGTGAAAATGAAGTGCCATTCGTTTGGAAAGGGAACCAAAAATTAGTACCATTATTTTACTTTGAAGGACAGAGTGATTACGTCGATGCAAAATCTAAAGTTCTGTTAGATCGATGGCACGCTTGCTATTTAACGTTCTGCTTTAAGGCCCAAAAGATCGGAAAATCCTTTTATATGCGGAGACCACTGAAAGTAGTCGATTTTAAGGATGTAGAAATGCTTTTTCCGCAAGGTACGTCTTTCGAATTTTGCTGGCCTAAAAATATCAATCAAGATCTTCTCGCTCCGGAAATAAGATCCTCACAAATTTCAAGAAAACGGCCAGCCGACCCTAGCACAGAAATCAGTCCAAAACAACCTAGAATTGGTAATGCAAACGTTTCATCTCTTCCGATCTCATTTCAAGGTCAAACTCAAGTAAATGTAACGGAAACACCTTCTCGAGATGAAAAGCTACCTCAAATGACGGGTAGGGGTCAATCGGTTGTGAATCAGCAGCTGCAATATGTATTTCAAGATACCACTATTACATCAGTTGGTCATCGAGAAAGTAGTTCACAACCAGTCGATCCTGGATATTTAAACAGTTCCTTAGATTTAGCCACTATAACACCTCTTCCCTCTTCAAAGGAACAACGTTATCGACAAGCACCTCCAAACGTTGATATGGGATTTTGTTGTGAACAGATTGCCACCAGAAAACTTCGAAAATTAGCTAGAGATAATAATGTTTTTGTAGTACCGCAACGAACTACCAACATGCAACAGGATTTAGGAGGAATAACCAATATTGTAGAGAGCCAAACAAGGAGAGATCCGATAACTAACGTACCCAGTAGATCACCACGAATTGCTTCCAGTCCAGGAATTCGACAGCCAAGCCCGCTAATGACGGAGGCTCGTCAAAAAGTTCCAATGTATTTGCCAAATCAAAATTTGATAGAGGACATCGAGGTGGGTAATGATTTTTTTTTTCACTTCTAACTCTCTCTCTCTCTCAACTCTTTCTCTCCAATAGGAGTATCAGTGACACTATGCAGTTGCTGCTTCAATAGGCAATCTCGATCCTGCACGACTTGACTTGACTCGTACATACCCATCCCAAGGAGAGATCTTACTTGGTTGGACCATCTTGTCGAAGATCGTCCCCTTGATCTTTTATCTTTTACCTTCCCCGTTACTACAAGCTTTTCCGTGACATCCACTTTCCTCATAATGTCACCAAAATATTTCAGGTATAGCCTGTCCCAAAATATAAGATCCTACTTTTGCCGTTTTGGGTGGGCAATATAAAAATTCTGACCTTTTGTTTATGATAGATTGTAGAGATGGACTTTTATTCATTAATGCAAATAAATAAAATTATAAGTATTTTTGAAGATGTTACTTTATAGATGCATGTAAAAACAAATGAATAAGAAGTACAAATATACAGTTTGAATGAATGGGGTTTACAAGAGGGGACATATTGTATAAATAAAAATAAATTTTAACTTAAGCCTAATTCGGTTTCACTATCACTGTCATCAGCTGAGGTAATTATCAGTGGTTTTATACTATTTACACAAATATATGAATCTTCAACCTTAACAACGTGCTGAATGGAATTCTTCTAGCTTTCATAAGGTATATCATTTATAACTTTTTTTACTAATTCAACCACTGACACGCTTAAAGTAGTGCCCTTTTTTTTATTTAACCTGATGCCAAATATATTCAGTTGGATTAAACACACAATAATACGGAGGAAGCCGCAAAACAGTGTGTCCCATTTTCTCAGCCATACTATCACAAACATATTTCTTTTTCAATTTTTAGTCTTTTAAAACTTCCAGATCACTTTTTTTTTATAACTAAACTCAAAATAAATGTCATTTTCTAACATATATTCCTGTATTTCCGATTTGGTGTTGGCTGCATTAGGAACCTTATTTAGTAGGCGACTATGGTAACTTGCATTGTCCATAACTATAATAGTCTGTTCGGGAACATTTCGCAAAAGGGAATTTTGAAACTAATTTTCAAAAAGTTCTGCGGTCGTGTCTTCGTGATAGTCCAAACAAGAATCTTTTATGCTTTTTGCAGATAAAAGTAGACAATTTGAAACCCAGCCCTTTTCAGATCCAGCATGTAAAATAGTTATTCGTTTACCTTTAATTGAAGGTGCGTTAATCTGACATTTTGTACTACTGTCAACCCACCCTTTTTGCACAGTGTCATGGGTATCGAACCATGTTTCGTCAAGGTAAATTATTGGCCAATTCTCTGGTCGATACTTTTTAATTTCTTGTAAATAAGTATGTCGCAAGATTCGTAACCTTTGTGACTCCATCACTACTTGCCTTTTGTTAATTTTTCGGAACATGAATCCCATTCTTAAGATAATTCTGTGAATGGTTGATCGGCCACAATGTACATTGGCCCCCCTTCCTGCACCAGTCTTAATTTTATTTTGTCTAGTGTCGGCACCAACTGCTCTTCATACATAGAATATATTTTTCTCCTGATGACGTCTTTTTCACAATCATCTACATGAGCTTTCCGTTTTTTCCTGTTCCTGAGTGATGGTTTTCCTACAATACTCTTAATCGTAGAAATTGGGGTTTTTGTTAGTTCACTGGTTTCTTGTCAAGCACTTTGTTTATTCAAATTTTTTTTTACCAAACTATCGTAAATATTTTTCACTATTTCTTTAGTGTCAAGTGATACATGTTTTCTCTTGCGATAGCTACTACTGCACTTTTTCCACGGACGCCACATAATTAAAATAGAACCGTAACATTGTAAGTAAAACTACAAATAAAAATAATAAAACCGACCGAATAGCCCTGGCAGCTGTGGTCGTAAAAAGCATAGAGAGAGAGAAAAATAATAAAAAGTATCTTTCGAATCATAATGGGGACCTGTGGTCATTAGGCCTATATTATCAAATACTTAAAGGGCTCCAAACCGGGTTGCTAGGTAGTAAATATATAGGTAAAAATAAATCCAATATGATTGCCGGTGCAAGTGAGGGCGGTATACAAAACAGGGAAAATAAAAATACGTATTACCTGGCAACTATGCACAAAACCTTAATAGGGTCGTTTATTGCCCATTAAAAAAACAAAAACAGGCAGGATCTTATATCTTGGGATTTACTTTACTGTCTATTAATTCTATTTGAAAGTCGGTCATTTATACCAAGCTCTTCAAGAATAGATACATTAGGACGATGTTCGGTATATGATACTCTAAGGATTTTTCGATATGCCTACATCTCAAATCCATCCATCGATTCGTCTTTTGTCAGTTTGTTTAATGGTCCATGTTTCCGACGCGTAAGTTGCTACGGGGAATACAAGGCTGGCTAGCAATCTTAAGGTATTTCTTACGAGAAGGCAGAGAGAGCATTTTGTTAGAGAAAGACGCGAAATAATTTGGTTTTCAAAGTATAATGAGTGTGGCAACGTAGCTTCTCCCTTGCTTCCCGCGGCACGCAATCGCGTGTAATTGCATTGCATATATTAGTCCGATAGCTCATTACCAAAATGCCTCATCCAAGAGTGGCAGATAATAGTATCACTTTGTTAATTATGCCCCCCTTAGTCTCTCCAGGTAGTTTAAAGCCTCCACTCTGGTTCCTGTTCCTGGAAATACGCTTTGAAGCTGCAAGAAAAAGTTAGTGGATGAATCCAACGCTGAGTGGCAGATATTTTGGGTATAGCTTCATTTCTATGAAATAGGACTGAAAAATGAAGATCTGTCATGGATATTGGGTCAATCCAAAGTTATAAACGGTCCAAAGTTGCAGAAAAATGGACCCACCTGAACCCATAAAGGAGCGAATGTAATTTGTTTTAATATGTTCGTTGAGGTTTGTAGATATTAAAAATAATATTATCTGCTAGAGAGTCTGGTTCTTTATTAAAACGCCCGCGCCTGTCTTACAACGCGCGCGCCCATCTTCTAATTTGTTTTTCTCTCAAATACTGTACACAAGCGCCAGTGTCTCGAGAGACGCTCAAATCACCATTGAAATAGTTACAAGCAGATTAATATATTTATTTAATTTGCAGTACGTTATATGTTTTTGGGTCGCAGAATCCGATCTGCAATTATAGACAAGGCGAAATCGGCGCCATCGTTGGAAAAAATTTTCTAATTGAATTTTTTTTTCATAACCTTCTCCAGGAGATGCCCCTGAAAGAGGATCAACATGTTGCCGGGCGGTAACCTGGTCCGAATTTGTTTAAACAAATTTTTTTTAAACAAAGTCCAAAAATTGAAATTTTCGCCCCGGAACAAGTTTTTTTTAGGTAAATTGGACCATTTTGAACAAAAAATGTCTCTTGTGAATTTTCTCTAAAATGCGCCGTTTTCGAGATATCGGCGATTTTAGGTGCGAGAAAACGCGAAAATGGCCACTTTCACCTCCCAATATTGGGGTCAAAAATTAAAATTTTCAATGTTGCCAAGTGTCCAAATTAAAGTTTGAGATTTCTTCTACAAATTACCGTAGGAAATATTGCAATATCTTTATTTTTAAACATTGTTTTTTAACATTTAACAAATTGTGTTCGAGCGCCCGCGGCCGCATCGAAACTGTTGTATTTTAAAGTAGTTGGTCAGAAGCCAAGATTATTGTCTTGTAATGTAGCTGCTGAATATTTAACTAGTCAAGTTTGTCAAGTTTTGCCTGCTTTACATGCGTTTACAGGCTGTGATACTACTAGTAAAGTAGGTACTAAAAATAAAGCTTTAGATTTAGTCTTTGATTTAGATACTCAAAATGCATTAACCCCACTTGGTACTGGCTTACAATTAAATGCCATGGAATTCAATGCATTAGAAAAATTGTATTTGAAAATTTTGAATAAAGCTGGAGAAACAGCAGATAATGCTAGACAAATAATTTTAGAACGTTCTTGTGGGATGGGTATTAATTTTGGAAAAATTCCATGTACATCCGATGCTTTAAAATTGCACATTTCACGAGCTTCACTACAAACGTACATATGGAAAATGTCATTGTATTCTCGGTATCGACATTTAGATGCAACAGAATTTGGTTACACTATAGAAACAGGTGAATTGTTACCCAAATTCATGTTAAAAAATTCGATACCAGATTCGTTAATTAGGCAATGTAAATGTACAAAAAATTGTAAAAAACTAATGCATGTAATTGCAAAAGCAACAACGTAAGTTGTATACTCATGTGTGGGTGTAATTTAAATATTTGCGAAAATTCTATTAAAATATATATAAGTTATATTTCATAAAATTGTTTTAATTCTTCTACCATCCTAATCGAATATTGAATTTTTATTTATATTCATTTGTTATAATAATTAAATTTGATATAACAATTACTCTTTAATAAATAAATATTTTTTACATACTTTTCAAATATATTAATTTTAATAAGAAATCAAGAAACAAAGCTTTATAGAGCATCGCTGTGCGTATACAGTTCCGTGCGCCTACGTACGGGCGTTGCGTATATATCTATGTATACAGTTTCGATGCAGCCGCGGGCGCTCGAACGTAATTTGTTTAACTGTTAAAAAACAATGTTTAAAAATAAAGATATTGCAATATTTCCTACGGTAATTTGTAGAAGAGATCTCAAACTTTAATTTGGACACTTGGCAACATTGAAAATTTTAATTTTTGACCCCAATATTGGGAGGTGAAAGTGGCCATTTTCGCGTTTTCTCGCACCTAAAATCGCCGATATCTCGAAAACGGCGCATTTTAGAGAAAATTCACAAGAGACATTTTTTGTTCAAAATGGTCCAATTTACCTAAAAAAAACTTGTTCCGGGGCGAAAATTTCAATTTTTGGACTTTGTTTAAAAAAAATTTGTTTTAAACAAATTCGGACCAGGTTACCGCCCGGCAACATGTTGATCCTCTTTCAGGGGCATCTCCTGGAGAAGGTTATGAAAAAAAATTCAATTAGAAAATTTTTTCCAACGATGGCGCCGATTTCGCCTTGTCTATTAGTTTTTTGAAAAAATGACCTATTAATTGTTACTAACAATTTTTTAAGCAATTATCTAAAAAAAGTAATTTGATATAATTTATTTTTATAATAACGAAATCTAAGGTTAATAAGCGCTCCACCCAAATCTTTTTAGGCATATTTCGACCCACTAAATCTACTTTTGCAAAAACTGAACCTTTTTATTTTTATAAATAATTTATTATAAACAATTATGCTAATAAACAGAATTTTGGAGAATTTATCTCCATAACAGCAAAATCTAAGCTTTTTACGAGCTCTACTCAAGTTTTTTTAGATGAATTTTGTCCTGCTGTCTGAATTTCTAATCCATTTTTGCAATTTAATTAATTAAAAATTAAGAGCTAATGAGTTTATTTATATGCAATTAAATAAAAAATATTTGTGTTAAATTCAAAAAGAAAAATTAATATAACTCTAATAAATTGTCAGTAATATATAAAATAATTTAGTTTTTGAAAAAATGAGCAGATAATTTAAATTTAGCGAGTTAAATTATATTATATTAAGTTATTATAGAAAAAAAATATTTATTTGCAACAAAAATTAATAAATTTTTAGCAAAAATGGATTAGAAATTCGACTTTAACGTGTCAAAAAACATATAAACTCATACATCACAGCTAAGTAATAATGCGAATAAAGAAAATCAATTTGTTTATAACTTAAGCTTTGCATTAAAAATACAGAAATTTTGCTGATAAAAGCAGGGACTGGACTTCATGGAACATATTCGGGATTTCACCTCGTATTATAGTATTCGAACGCTAATTCATTTGTCTGCCGCTCTCGAATGGGTTCAGGTGAGTCTAAAAACTCTACAGGTTCAAAAATTCGTAGAAATTCAAAAACCAGGATCTAGAGCAAATAATATTTTTTCACTTATTTTTGAGTCCCAAACTAACTATATCTCAAATATCTGCCACTCAGCGATGAGTTCATTTTTTGAGTCTATTTTTTCAAGAAAAAAAAAGTTTAATCCCGTAGGAACCGGTCTCCGTGGCAGATATTAAAGCTATAGTATCCTCATAATATATAAAACTGCCACTCTGCGATGGGTTCACTTACCCCATAATTTTTTGCAACTTTCTCCCTCCATAACCACGGTAGGAACCGGAATTTGGATCTATAAGTTGTATTTTTTGGTTCTGTTTGTCACATTTAATAAGTGATATATTTATCTGCCGCTTTTCGATAAGTCTAAAATCTTGGTTATGAGCCCCCGGACTATAGATGATTTAAAATTTGAAAGAACGCCCGCATGGGAGCGAGCTGTCTTTTTCAAGCTACGTTGCCACAGCGAAAATTCACTCCATAAATTTCTATAAAAAGTAATATTTATCTAATATTTTTGCAACAACCAGGTGGTAAACTGCCTTCATATTTTAACAAACGATAGCAAAGTAATATTTTTATGTACACATAATTTTTTGTGACTTTTTAGTTTTTTTTACAACAGAAATTGTAAAAAACGCGTGCTTTTGATCGAAGAAAAAGTATGGATTCCTATCTTATACGTGTTAAACATCTGAAACTTTTACAATTAATTATGGCAAAACGGCGTGGTAAACCATCCTTATATTGAAGCAGTGAATACATGATGCTAAACAGTTACTCGTAAGAAATACCTTAACTTTGTATTTTTTGTGACAGCTGGATCTTTCTAGACCCTAGTGAGTTTGATGGACGAGCCATTGCCAAACATCTTCTCACTTCCGCTTCACAACTACCATTGGTAGTTATGAGGGATCCCAAATAGTTGAAATGGTCTACAACAGTGAAATCAGCAATTTTATTTATGTATAACAAATCTTCATTACGACTAACAATCATTACTTTAGTCTTCGCACAATTAATTGTCAATCCGTAGTTTTTGCTAGTGATTTCCATGCGCTCCATAATTGATTCTAGGTCTTGTATTGAGGTTGCAAGTGTAACAGTATCATCCGCATATCTAAGGTTACTTAGCTTTTTTCCACTGATTGTCACACCCCCACTTCAGCCATCCAAAACAGAACTCATAATATGTTTCCTATATATGTTAAAAAGTAAAGGTGACAGCCCTGTCTGACGCCGGCTTCTACGATAAAGGGATCGGAAAAAAACAATTATTCAGTTTAATTCTGCCATTTGTGTTCTCATACAAGGATCGGATAACGTTTACAAGATGTATAGGTGTTCCCATGCTGATTAGAATCAACCCGAGTTTGTTCCATCGTATGCAGTCGAAAGCGTTAGAGTAGTCTATAAAACAAATATAGGTTGTTATTTAGAATTCTCTGACTTTTTCTATTATCTGGCGTATGTTGAGAATTTGTTCTCTGGCCCCTCTTCCTGGAATGAAGCATGTTTGTTCCGTAAATATTTACGGCAGCAGAAAAGTTTTGAGTCTTTCATTTAGGATCCAGGGAAACACCTTAGCAGCGTGTAACACTAGAACGATTGTTCTATAGTTGCTGCAATTCAAAGGGAATCCTGTCTTTTGTAAGGGTATAAATGAAATTTCGCACCAGTCTTTCGTCACTTCTAACTGCCTTTTGTCTATTACAGGGTGTCTCATAAGTAAGTACAAATTTGATAGGCTTATTGCGTAAACAAAACAGGAAAGAGTGGCAACGTTATGGCATAGGTTGGAAATTTAGCTGCTGGAAAACAATGTCGTTCGAGTAGCATTTGTACTACATTGATTCGTTCAATTTTGAGAGCATAAAAAATTGAAAATATTGTACCAGCGAATAGATGACTTTGTTTTTTCGGTGATTATTCTGGACGTCAGACCACATCGTAAAGCAACCCGGAATTTAATCTTTTCTTTGAGATGTGAAATTCTCCCCCATGCGGCGTATTCTTCAGAGATGAACTCATCTGATTACTATTTATTTGGATTGCTTCAACATCATTTCGCCGTAATACTTCATTTCATTCGAGGACGAGAAGGCGTAACGGAATCAATTCGAAACCTTCTTTTTTTCAGAGGCGAAATCCGTCAGTTACCTGAAAAGTGGGCCTAATGTGGGAAGAGTAATGGGAAATATTTTTCTTCATCGGGTTTTATTCCTTTGGTAAATAAACAAACATTTTTGTCAATATGGAAAGGTACCGAAAAAATATATACACCAAATATATATGACACGTGATCAACGAAGTCTTTGATACAGCACATTTATTTTTTTCTCTCTCTCGCTCTCTACGCTACTTTCGTATTCGTATATCTTTTTTTTTTAATTTCATTTTCTTAATAAATAATATTTGTAGTTAAAGACATTTTTTATGCACACCATATTTTCTTATGCATTCTCTAACTAAGCCGAAAGCCGCCTACACACGATCAATTAAGTTGGTCCAACCAGTTTGTCATACAAGTTGGTTAAATAAATGTGACGGTATAAGTTGAGTCCACACGTTCAAGAAAAATGGACAGATGGACAAACTTCTCCTCAGTGTGCTCCGGTTGCCAGTGAAGTGTGGACTACGCCGGACATTGTGATTGATTGTTGTATGATTATTTGTTGTTTTTATTGCATTTCCATGATGGATATAAATTATTTGTCATATTTGTATGGACTGTTACTGAAAGAGAAGAAGGTTAAAAGGAAATCAAACAGATCGAAGTGGAGCAAACAGTGGTTATTTAAAAGAACACATTATTGCCACATTAATTTACTGAACGAATTGAGGTGTGAACCCCAAAATTAGCATAACTAACACATGGGCTGAAAAGTCCCGGGCCTAACACATAGATGGGCTAGTTTTATTGCAGTCACCTTTTTTTCAGTTAATACTAACCTTCAAAAGACAGCTGTTAAAATTTCATGATATTCTATTCATTAGTTTGTGAGTTATTGTGCTAAGAGTGACGCTACTTTTGTTATTTTCAAAACAATGGATCAAAAACAATTTCGTGTTTTAATTTTACACTGCTTCTTGATGGGAAAAAATACCGTTCAAGCGAAGCAATGGCTTGAAAAGTGTTATGGGGACTCCGCTCAATCAGAAACAACAATAAAACGTTGGTTTGCTGACTTCAAACGTGGTCGTAGAGACACCGATGATGCAGAACGCAGTGGACGTCCAAATGAGGCGGTAACACCAGAAAACATCAAAAATATCCATAAAATCGTTTTGACTGATCGAAAAGTGAAGTTGCGTGAGTTAGCTGACATCGTAAAGATATCAAAAGAACGTGTTGGCTTTATATTGCATGAGCATTTGACTATGAGAAAGCTCTGTTCAAAGTGGGTGCCGCGTTTGCTCACTGTTGATCAAAAACAAGAACGTGTTGATGATTCTGAGCAGTGTTTGGCCATGTTTAAACGTAACAAACCGGAATTTTTGCGTCGATATGTGACAATGGATGAAACATGGATCCATCACTTCACTCCGGAATCAAAACGATCGTCATCTGAGTGGACAGCAACTGGTGAACCTCGTCCAAAGCGCCCGAAAGCACAACAATCGGCTGGAAAGGTTATGGCCTCAGTATTTTGGGATGTGCGTGGTGTAATATTCATCGACTATCTTGAGAAAGGAAATACCATCAACAGTGAATATTATATAGCGTTACTGGAGCGTTTGAAGGCCGAAATTGCAAAGAAACGACCGCATATGGCAAAGAAAAAAATTTTGTTTCATCAAGACAACGCACCGTGTCACAAGTCAATCAAAACAATGGCAAAACTACATGAATTGAACTTCGAATTGCTCCCCACATCCACCGTATTCGCCAGATTTGGCTCCCAGCGACTACTGGCTGTTCGCAGACCTGAAAAAAATGCTCGCCGGTAAGAAATTTCGCACGAATGAAGAGGTTATCGCTGAAACTGAGGCCTATTTTGAGGCAAAAGATAAATCGTTCTACAAAAGTGGTATTGAAATGTTAGAGCGGCGCTGGAATGATTGCGTTGCTCTTGATGGGAGATTACGTTGATGAATAAAGCTAATTTTGAACCAAAAAAACCGTGTTTTCTTTGCTAGGCCCGGGACTTTTCAGCCCATGTGTTATATGAGGATGGATGAAGATACTTACTTATTATTGCTCTCACTTGTTTCGCCAAAAAATAAAAAAACATGACATAGCGAGAACTACAAATTGATGAGTTGGGTGGTTTGAAGGTTGGATAACGTCCTACACGATCAAACTTACTTGTCAAGCCGTCAGTCTTCCAACAACTTCTCTGACAAATCCAGAAAACCGTCCAACTCATCAGCAATCCATCCAACTCAACAACTTCGCGCCCACACCATGAAACTTACTTGACTATGGCTTGACAAGCCAAGTTGGACCAACTTACTTGATCGTGTGCAGGGGCCATAAAAGGAAAAATGCTAATCTGTTAACAAACCCATGAAAGAGAGGGTGATTGAGAATACCTCTACTGCTAAAACTTATTTGACATTGAGGTAATTTTTGTAGGTAAATTACCTTTATTACTTTTCTTTGTTAATTTTAATAAATTGCCGTAAAAGATTTTATTATTAATTTTTATTATTTTATTATTATTATTAACACCATAAATCGTAACAGCTTTGTTCGTGCCCGGAACAGATGCAAAGAAATTATCGACCAAACCAAGGAGGCACACAATCAACGAATTAGAAACAAACTTCTCGCTTGTCCCAACAATTCCAGGTCCTTTTGGTCAGTCGCTGGGGCAGTTAGTCAAAATTTCACCAAATCCACCATACCACCACTCACATAGCCAGATAATTGTATTGCAACGACATCTGTTGAAAAAGCGAACTTGTTGGCTGAACTCTTTGCTTCATATTCTAATGTCGATTTCCACGGAAAAACACCACCTACTATTCCTACATTGCAGTTAAGGATGCCCGATATTGTCTTCAGACAGCGTATCATTAAACGTATTTTAATGAAGCTAGACATCAAAAAAGCCTCTGGCACTGACGGAATCCCTGCCATAGTTCTCAAAAACTGTGCGAGGGGACTGACACCAGTTTTCTGTAGACTTTTCAACCTATCCTACAGAAAGGGAATATTTCCTTCCTGCTGGAAATGTGTCACAGTTCAGCCGATACCAAAAAAAGGCAAGACCTTGCCACATAACTACCGACCAGTCGCACTGCTTTCAATAATATCGAAAGTCATGGAAAAGGTTATCAATCAGCATCTTCTAAAATATCTTGAACTATTCAACATTATTAACGATCACCAATATGGCTTTCGTAAACCTAGATCAACAGGAGATCTTCTGATTTATGTAACACATGTTTGGAACAACGCAATTGAACACTTTGGAGAATCTCGAGCGGTTGCTCTTCAGATATCCAAGGTATTCGACCGTGTTTGGCATGATGGACTGTTGGCTAAGCTACGCTCTTGTGGTATGCCCCAAGACTCCATACTGTCTCCTACTCTCTTTCTCATTTACATTAACGATCTGCTGGAAATGACCGGGGATCCAATCTACAGCTTCGCAGATGACAGTGCGCTTATCTCTTCATTCATTTTGAACGCTCGGACATCGGCTACTCAGGCGAATATCCGCAGACAGCAGGAGGTGGTTCAACTTAACAAAGACCTGGAAAAAACTCTATCTTGGGATGACAGTAAGTGGAATTTAACGCTACAAAAACCCAGGCGGCAGTTTTTTCTAAAAGAGTTGACGTTGCTGAACCCGACATAGTTATGTCGGGGCACTTCATTCCCCAAGCATCGTCACTCAATTTGTTGGGCGTTAATTTGGGAGCAAATATGTCCTGGCATGAACATGTTGCAGGCATAGCAAGGAGAGCTTCTCAAAAGTTGGGAATATTATTTCGAACCAGAAAGCTTTACACCCCACAACAACTGTTAATTCTTTATAAAGCTCAAATTCGACCAACTATGGAATACTGCTCCCATGTTTGGGGCTCCGCTCCCAAACATACATTGCATTTGTTGGATTCTATTCAGAGAAGAGCTGGTCGTCTGATAGGAGACCCGGAACTGACCGGCGGCCTTGATTCGCTGGAACATCAAAGAACGGTTGGCGACTTGAGCCTATTCTACAAGTATTTTCATGGGAAGTGTTCGAAGAATATAGCCCGCTTTATTCCTTCCAGAGCGGTGCACATTAGAAATACACGTAGCTCTAATACTTCACATCCGTATGAGGTTCAGCTTGTTACTCCGCGTACAATGCTTTTTAAGCAGTCTTTTATATGGAGAACATCACCCCTTTGGAATACTTTGCCCAGGACTGTGTTTCCCATCGAGTTCAATTTATAGCGATTCAAGAACAACGTGAGTCGCTTTTTCCGCAGACATGGCGCTCTTGGAGCGCTTTAGGGACTTCCCTGCAGCACGTGTGCTAGATCCGTAAAAAAAGTAAATTTTTGTATCTAATAGAATTCCTACCCAAACATTAACTTAAACAAATATTCCTTTTGCAGGTGCAACAGCATAACAGTACTGTACATCATCCATCTCCAAATAAGACAGCTGAAGAATCAGAAGTTCAAAGGATATATAACTTTTTGGAAAAACAACAAGCAGTACCAATAAAAGAAACCCCTCGCAAGGTTTCAGAAACCAGGATGCATCAACTGGCTGCCAGAGAATTAATTCTGAGTCAGAATGTAAGACAGAACATAGAAAAATTGAACGCGCTCCAACAAGAAAAAAATGAGTTCTTACAACAACAGATGGGAACAAATTCTGTACCTGTTTATTATCCACCTACAAACAACACTCATCAAATTTATGAAAACGACTCATTTGTGGCTTCGACGGGACATCAGTCGATTTCAACTTCATTTCCACTAAACTACGGACAAAATTATGACGCTCTCAATGGACCAGTGGTACAAAATGTCAATGTCGCTATTACAAATGTGATTGTCGATAAAAATGGTGCCGAGAGTTATATTCCAGATTCTACAGTTTCTCCGAAATGCAATAAAAATCTAAGTGATATAGATATTAACACGTGGAAAATAAAATTCACTATTACGGATCTTAATTTTTCACACACTGATCCTTATCGGCAGTCATATGAAACTAAAGAATTACCGTTTGGGGGTAAAACACTTTTAGGTATCAGAATGTCGCGTGATTCGACTGATTACCTGGTGAATGTTACTCAATTTGGTGACCAAGTGGTTGTGGGTCGTCGCTTCACTAATCTCCGGAACTTATTCAAAAAATTTAAAACCATCTACAGGCTAAATTATAGTCAGCAAGTGCAGTGGGATGAAATAGTGAAAAAAAGAAACTTGGTTGTTTCGGATTCGAGGTCGTTTAAAGATGTGTTTGTGAATTATAGTGAAATTATGACAGTATTAAAACACCTTGAGTGAGAGATTTTTTGTTATCCCGTTAGTTATTACTTCGTAGTAATTTAATAACTAAGTCTAGTCGAATTACTACAAAATTTTAATGCCACTGTTATTCGAATTTTGTAATTGTACTCTGCCTCTGATCTCTTTTACTGAGATATCTATTCAGAAGAGGAAATTAATGCTCAAAAATTAAATTAAAAAGTAAATAGCTTTATTTATTTGATATTTTGTGTATTTATAGTCTCTGCCGATAAATTACATATTCTAGTAATGTCATTTCTACGAAAAAATAAACCTGTTGTGATAGCCCAAAATAAGTAAAAATAATTTAACATATAGGCTGAAAAGTTTTTGGTCTGATATATAGATGTCGCCTTTTTAAAAAAATCCATATGATTTTTAGGAGGCTCCAACCTTCAAACGATACGTGTCAAAATTTCATGACATTTCGACGATTAGTTTACAAGTTACTATGGTTTTAGTGACGCTACTTTTGATATTTTCAAAACAATGGAAAAAATTGAATTTCGTGTGTTGATTAAACACTGTTTTTGAAGGGAAAACATACCATTCAAGCACAGCAATGGCTTGATTAGGGTTACAGGAACTTTGCTCCTGGAAAGTCACTCATCATTTACTGGTATGCTGAATTTAAACACGGTCGTATAGATACAAATGATCCTGAACGCTCTGGACGCACAAATGAAATGGTTACATCGGAAAACATTAAAAAATCCACAAAATTGTTTTGGATGACCGTAATGTGAAATTGCGTGAGATAGCTGACACCCTAAAGATATCAAAAGAACGTCATATTTGGTCATATTTTGCATGAACATTTGGGCATGAGAAAGTTCGGTTCGAAATGAGTATCGCGTTTGCTTACAGTGGGCGAAAAACAACAACGTGTTAATGATTCTGAGCGCTGTTTTGACCTATTTAAGCGTAACAAAAAGGATGTGACAATGGATGAAACATGGATCCACCACTAGACACCAGAATCAAATCGACAGTCAGCTGAGTGCACAGCAGCCGGTGAAAGCCGCCCGAAGCGACTAAAGACCCAACAGTCGGCTGGGAAGGTTTTGGTCTCTGTATTTTGGGATGCGCCTGGAATAATTTTCATCGACTATGCTGAGAAGGGAAAAACCATCAATAGCAAATATTACGTAAAGTTTGAAGGCAGAAATCGCAAAGAAACGGCCCCAAATGAACAAGAAAAAAGTGCTCTTTCATCAGTGCACCGTATCACAAGTCAATGGTTCCGATGGTAAAATTGCATGACTTAAAATTCGAATTGCTTCCTCATCCACCGTAATCTCCAGATTTGGCCACTAGTGACTATCATCTATTCGCAGACCTCAAAAGAATGCTTGCGGGAAAGAGATTTGGCTCCAATGAAGAAGTTATCGCCGAAACTAAAGCCTATTTTGAAGGCAAAGACAAATCCTTCTACAAGAAAGGTATAGAAATGTTAGAAAAGCGTTGGACTGATTATATCGCTCTCGCCGAATCAAATAAAAATGTGAGATGGTTCCAAAATTTTGATGGATTTTGAACATTTCATGCCATTATAGAAAAAAAATCTGCTCGGCGCTTTTTTTTAACCTTTAATTAATGACGCATTTTCTCTTCCCGTATTTTTCTTATATGCCGAGGCCCCCACGTCAGTAGTTAAAGGTTTTAAAGCAATTTTTTTTACTAACTGAAAAATAAAAATCAATAAATTTCGTTGGGGCTAGTTTATATGAATTTCGCATTAAAACAAACTCTAAATTGTTTTTACCGGCTTATACACACATAAAACCGTTTTTGTTCGCTCAGCAACGTGCTTGTGGCGCGTTATTCATCCCTATAAAATACATGCAAGTGCATTTTTCTATCATTCCTTTATCGAAACTTGAACCGCCAACATCTCAGCTATACCTGCTCACTAATTACCTTATCGGAAAATGGATACCACCCCGGAAGAAACGGCACAAGTCATTGCCCTATTGCAACGGCGCGGCCGGCGTGTCTCTCCAGAGTCTACAAACGTTACCAAGAAACTGGGGCCTTTACACGGAGACCAGAATCAGGAAGAAAAAGATGTACCTCGGAGCCAGACGATTACTTCATTGTCAACACAACTCTAAGAACTCCGATAATATCGTGGTCGGGCTGTCAGTCATTGGACAATCAGAAGAAGACTTAAAGAAGCTAACTTAACTCCGAAGAGATCAGGCAGCCCATCGACAAATGCGACTCAGATTTATCCGAGAACATGTCGACTGGACTCTGAATGTGCCTACATGGCAATGATGGAAGGAGACGAGTCTTTAGGAGGTCTGAGGAGCGCTATGCGCAGTGCTACATTTCTGAAACGGTCGCATAGGGAGGAGGTTCTGTCATGGTGTGGGGAGGCATCTCAGTCGATACGAAAACCGATTTGGTTCTCGTGACTGATGAGACTCGTGGATTAAATGCTAACCGGTACATCGAGGAGATCCTGCAGGAACACGTCGTTCCTTACGCTGCGTTTGTTGGCGGTAGCTTTGTGCTAATGCACGACAGTGCGAGATCACACGCTGCTGCAACGGTGCGGCAATATCTGGCGGAAGTGGGAATACCAGAGTCCTGACTTCAATACAATCGAGCATATGTGGGATGAGCTCAAGAGAAGGGTTCGAGCCAGAAATCCAGCCCCTGCATCACTGAGGGACTTAAAGGTGGCGATGACTGAAGAGTGGAGAAGAATCCCACAGACAGTGGTGAAAAAGCTCACCTGCTCTATCAAAAATTAGCTGGAAGTAGTAATAAGGGCTAGGGGGGTAATACAAAATATGGATTGTGGTTTTTATCAATAAATTTAATTGTTAAACTTAAAATTTGTTTAATTTTTCCTCTCTCTTAACCCTATTTTTAATCCTTGTTCTCCTTATTTCCCCTTTAATTCATTTTAATCAATAAAAAACATGAGGGATGCTATGGAATTTGGTATTAGAAAAAGAAGAGAATGTGCTTTCAAATGATACTAAAATCAGTAAAAATATATGAACACTAAATTCTAGGATCCATGTTAAATAAAGCCAAATAGATTTTTTTCTTCACCAGTGTATTCAGAATTATTATGTCTGATGTAAACTTTACTAACAGGTTCTGTCATCAGCCTATATTTAGACCATAATTTAATAACTCTGCAATGTATGGTCTCTCTCTCTCTCCCTCGCGGTCGCTTTACACTCTACAACAACTGTTAATTCTGTATAAAGTTTAAATTCGACCAATAATGGAATCCTTTAAGACCAAGGTAAATCGCTTTTTACGCACACGCGTCGCTCTTGTAGCGCTTTAGAGATTTTTATGCAGCACGTACTCAAAGCATCTTCCAATGAATTTTGAAGCGGAAGGTGTTATTCGAAAGGTAATTGAATGCAGACTATGAAAAGTATGACAAGAAAAGTCTACAGTTAAACATTTAACCATTTTAACCCCTATTTACCCATTTTTACCGTTTTTAAGGGTTAAAATGGTTAAATTAGGGTTAAATTATATTATTATGTGAAATGTGAAAAAATAATAAAACGATTATTTACACAAACTTTCCAGTATATTTGTAATACACCGTAACATGTTTCGCTATCACAGTAGCTTAAGAAAATAGCTATCCGTAGAGAAGAAAACCCAATTCCAGAAACGCCGTATTTATAACATTTATCTAAAAGTAATTCATACAGAACTCTTATTTAAAATGCATTATATTGAATTTCAGGAATTTGATCAAAACATAAGAGAAAAAGTTAATACAATTAAACATAAAAAATTTCTTAAACAAAAAAATAAACTTAAAACATTAATACCTAAACAAAATAAGACAAAACCTCCAAAATTAATTTCTGACCATAAATTTTTTGACCAGATTTTTTAATCTTTCTGTCATTTTACTGAAACCGAAACATAACTGTTAGAAAACGGCTTTAAATATAATATCAGAGAACAAACTTCAAACCAAAAATTTAGAATTATTAGGTGTCGATCATGAACTAACCTTTAAAAACGTACCTTCTAACTTAAGTTTTAAATTTGAAACTTCTAATATTATTAAAAAAGAATTCCTTAAAGATTCGAAACCAAATCCTGAAATTCAATGTATTAGGCAAATTAAACATAAATGTAAAGATATTATATTTACTAAAGCTGACAAAGGCAACACGGTAGTTGCGATCAATAGGTCTGATTATATTAAGAAAACATTAGATTTTCTTAACTCAGATAAATACCATATTTTAAATTATAATTATACAACAAAAAATCAAAATTGTAAAAGTTTGTTTAATGATAGAGACGTCACTAGGTTCACAATAATGAACCCACAGCCTGCAAAATTATATTCATTAGTTAAACTCCATAAACCAGGATATCCTATTAGGCCAGTAGTCTCATTCTTTTCAGCACCATCCTACAAAATATCCAAAAAACTAATAGAGATTATCCAAACATATACACAGTTTTCAGGGAAATATCAAATTAAAAACTCATTCGACTTAGTAAACAAAATTAAAAATATTCATTTACCAAATAACGCGAAACAAATTTCATTTGATGTCACTAATCTCTTCCCCAGTATCCCAGCTAAAGATACAATTACACTAGTAGAAAAACCGTTAAATAACAAATCAGTTAATTGTCTCAAAAAACATGACATATTAAACTTACTTACCGAATGTTTAAATAAAATTACTTCGAATTTAATAACACTCTTTACACCAGCACGGAAGGTTTAATTATGGGAAACTCTTTAACAGGTTGACTGCCGATCTATATTTTTGAGTTTGTGGTTGACGCCGGTAAGATTTTTCCAAATATTTTATTTTATTGTGGTAAATATGAATTAAAATGAGTCTTGGATGTGTTTTTTTTTTATGTGCCATTCAAAATATTAGAAAAAAAAAAAATTTCACTCCGATCGGAGTAATCAGCATTGCAAGTGAAAATTTTTACTAGATGCCGAACACTCCGATCGGAGTGTCCAATTAAATAAGTAAAGAAATAATAAATCGAACTCATGAACTCAAAACATTTATTTCTAAATCATTTTTGTACATTTTTATGGTAATCCTCGAAGCAATTAAGGCAAAAACCTGGTTGTCCAGGGCACATTTTGCATTCATACACTGTTTGCTTTCTTATTTTATTTTTCCTGTATTCTTTGCATTCCTTTCTGCTTACCCGTTTTGTTTCTTTAGTTCCTTTTTTTTTCACTAACAATTTTTTTCTACTTTGCTAATGCTGTGGACATTTATTTGGCCTGGAGGAATTTGCGGCAAATTAGTAATTGGTCGTCTGGCTAGTAAATTTCTTATGACATCCAATCGGAAGTCATATAATCGTAACTGGTCAGACCGCGAATATTTAATGTACAAAAAATAGGCGTTTATCATGCTCATTTGCAGCACATGCATGAATAACTTTTTGTACCACCGAATGGTTTTACGGCTGCAAGGATAATATGCCATCATTTGATCCTGTCTATCTATACCGGACATAAAAGCATTATATCCAATGATTGCGGAAGGTTTTTTTCAGATTCTTGATTTCTTTTGTTTTTTAAAAATGCCCATTTCGCTTCCAAATTCTGTTGAAATGTATTGAACATTGCGTTTATCGCGCCATTTTCCGACATGCACTCCATTGCAAAACAGATTTATTCTCACCACGTTTTAAGTTTGCACTCATTACCTCTTTCGGATTATCTTTCCTCTCAGCTCTCAGCGTACCAGTGCAGTATGTATTTTGTTGAAGTAATTTCCTAGCTAAATTAACACTATTGTAAAAATTGTCTAGATAAACAGCATGTCCCCACACCCAATTTTTCCTCCAATAAATGTAAAACAATATTTTCAGTATGTCCGCTTCCACCATAAACATCTGTCGCACCTTCGTAGACACGAAATTTCAAAATAAGTCCATTAGGCTCTGTCAGCATGTATAACTTCATACCATACTTATGACGCTTATTCTTGATATACTGTTTTTAAACTGGAGACGACCCCGATAAAGTACCATAGCTTCATCCAAAGACAACTCTCTTCCAGGATAGTAAATTTCTCCCATCTTGTTGTTAAAAAAATCTGCCACAAATCTAATCTTTCCCAGCCGATCTGCCGGATCCATATCTGGAGATGTAAAATGCATCTATTCCTTGACATATATTTTCTCTAAAAACAGGTAGATTAAATAGCGGATCAGTTTTCCAATAATCGTTAAGACGGCTCAAGGATATTGTGCCAGTGTGAAGTAACAGGGCCAAAAAAATTTTTAGTTTGTCAAGAGTAAGATCTTTAAAATTAGTAATACGTGATTTTGTACTTGTTTCTGGGCGCAGCAAAACCTCGACTGCGTAAGAGTTCGTTCGTTCTACAATAGTTTGTAAAAAATCATCATCAATGATCATTTCGAAAAAATCGATAGGTGCACCCTGTCCTGGAATTTGCACCAATAATTCCTGGGTTTTTCTGGAACAAAATTTGTTTTAACGCACCTATGTCGTTTCATTTTATCTCATCAAGGCTAGGAAGTGTTTGATGTGGCCGAATAGGGTCTATAAAATTCTCTTCTTCGGACTCGGAGCTTGAATTTACATCACTATCGTCTGTGTCTGGTACGTAATGTTCGTCACTACTACCTCCGCTTTCTTCCAATAGCTGCAATAATTCAGTGTCAGTTAGCTTCTTTTTCTTATCATATACCTTTTTTCATCACTACAATGTCTTTTTTTTAATACCAGAAGGCCCAGGTTGATTGTCCATATTGTACGACAGATTACAACCAAACCAAATCCGCGGAACCACTTAAGCACCTGTTAGAACTTGCGTTTTTTTAAGCAACGCCATCCATGTACGCCCCACTAAAACACGTTTCATATACAACGCCGATGGAATACTAAAACGTTTCGTAAGAACGCATGTCGAACTCCGATCGGAGTAGACGGCGTTGGCGAAGAGACCCGACGCACTCCGATCGGAGTGGTCGGCAGTCAACCTGTTAAGCCCGTTACTCGCTGAAATATTTCTAGATTCGTTAGAAAGCTAAATTAATAAACATCCTTTTTTTAAACACTTCGTATATTGGCACCGATATGTTAATGCTGTTTTAGCTTGTTTTACGGGTACCGAAAGGCAATTACACATTTTTCTTGAATGTATTAATAACCTCCACGCATATATAAATTTTACAATTGAACTAGAATCTAACAATAGCATAAACTTTTTAGATCTAACAATTCAGAGAGAGAATAATAAACATCAATTTTCAGTATTCTATAAACCGTCTCATACTGACACAACCATAAAGAATTCTTCCTGCCACCCAATTCAACATAAATTGGCAGCCTTTCATTCTACGCTAGTATTTCAGATAGAACTTAACATCATCAAGCAAATCGCACTTAATAATGCTTATTCATTATATTTAGTCAATAAAATCCTACAAAAAAAGTTGCATTATATCCGAGAACGTAGAAATTTTAAAATAAATAAAAAATCGAAACACTGTTATTCGGAAACGAACATTTCTATCAGATTCTCTGAACTGCATGCTCTTTTTTATAACCCTGTCAAGCCTGATGTCGGTATCTGCTAAGGAAAATTTTTTAATTCCAACCGTCTATTGAACGATCAGGTAGACCTTAATAATTCACCTTTGTTAAATATTTTCTAATTTTTAATTAGTTAATGGTAAAAAATAAATTTTCTTTTCTTGCTTCTACTTATATATTGACACCTTTACTCTTTAATGTTCAGTAATTCAGAATGAAACGTCTGAAGAAGCTACTGTGATAGCGAAACATGTTACGGTGTATTACAAATATAGTGGAAAGTTTGTGTAAATAATTGTTTTATTTTTTCACATTTCACATAATAATTATTATGGATTTCCACCGAGTATCGGCTGAAACAATTGTACTCACTAGTGTATTAAAAATTATTATGTCTGATGTAAACTTTACCCGCAGGTTCTGTCATCAGGCTATATTTAGATCATAACTTAACTCTGCACTCTACAGAGACCGCAGCGATCGACTTTATAAAAAATATATATAAAAAACTTGATATAAATGAGAAAGTAGTAGCTCTACTATTTGATCTAACAAGGGCATTTGACACAATAGACCCAGGCTTTGCTAAAAAATTTGAAAGGCTAGGTATTAGAGGACCACTAAATAAATGGTTTAATTCATTTTTGAAGCGTAGAAACTTTAAAATAAAAATTGGTAATAGATTTTTTTCGCAAATGACAAACTGTGACTTAGGGACCCCTCAAGGCAGTGTCTTAGGTCCTCTAATTTTCTTGTTGTTCATAAACGACTACCTGGAATCCATTCATTTGGAATCGGTTTTTATGTTCGCTGACGATACGACCATAGTCATCTCAGCCAAAGATGAGAAACTTTTGGAGAAAAAAATTAAAATAATATTGACTGAGTTCTCAAACTGGTGTAAAATATATAATAAATCTATCAAATACCGTGTCTATGGAATTTAAGACAAAAATGCGCAAGCCAATAAACCTAAATATTGTATTTAATAATATGAATTTGCCTGTTAGCCTTAGTTCAAAGTTTTTAGGAATCATAAATAGATTCTAACCTCGAATGGAGTTTGCACATAGATGACGTTTGTTCAAGACTAAATAAATGTTTTTTTATGATAAAATCATTAAAAAACTCATTAAGTGTTCCCATTCTCATAACTGTCTATTACGCTAATGCGTACCCAGCCATGTCCTATGGTCTGGCGGTTTGGGGAAGTGCGCAGGAACTGGACAGAGTGCTGGTAATGCAAAAACGAATCATGAGATTAATTTTTAGTATGCCATATAACGCATCCTGTAGGGAAGTCTTTAAGAATAGAAAAATATCAACAGTTACAAGAATTTATATATATATATATATATATATATATATATATATATATATGTATATATATATATATATATATATATATATATATATATATATATATATATATATATATAAACTTAATGTATATCTATCAAAATCAAGATAGCTTCATGTCGCATAGATCTTTTCATCGTTATCCGACTCGAAACAGAGAAAATTTATATATTGAAAAAACACAATCATGAATATATTAAAAAACCGGTCAAGTGCAAGTTGAACTTGCACAAGTAGTGTTCCGTACGTAGATTGTTTTTTAAAATAAAATTTTTTTGTTAGGGTGGTATAAAATGATCAGTGACTTCACAAAACACACCCCAAATGAGTTTTCCTCAAAGTTTTTTCCAATCTTTACTGAAAACTGGTGACCTCGAAATTTTGTTTTTTTTTTTATACCAGATAAATTATTAAAGGTAATGATAATTTTCGTTCAATCTATACCCCGTGGAGAATATTTCAGGATTTTTTTTCAAAATTTTTTGGTCAGTACTTTTCGAGATAAGATGAGGACAGCGATTTTTCACGATTTTTTAAAAGTAATACGAAGAAAAGTGTGCGCAAGTATTACATTATATATATATTTTTTACTCGTGTTTTCACAAGCTTTCATTTGACACCACTCTCGATGACCTAGTAAAAAATTTTTTTTTTCACTTCCGATTTCACCCCTCAAAACGAATCCCTTAAGTCAAAATTTATGTTACGGTAATATAAAATGATCAGTGACTTCACAAAACACACCCCAAATAAGTTTTCAACAAAGTTTATTTCCAATCTTTACTGAAAACTGGTGACCTTGAAATTTTGGTTTTTTCTATACCAGATAAATTATTAAGGTAATGATAATTTTCGTTCAATCTATACCCCGTGGAGAATATTCCAGGATTTTTTCAAAATTTTTTGATCAGTACTTTTCGAGATAAGGTAGGGGACAGCGATTTTTCACGATTTTTTAAAGTAATACGAAGAAAAGTGTGCGCAAGTATTACATTATATATATATTTTTTACTCGTGTTTTCACAAGCTTTCATTTGACACCACACTCGATGATCTAGTAAAAAAATTTTTTTTTTCACTTCCGATTTCACCCCTCAAAACGAATCCCTTAAGTGAAAATTTATGTTACGGTGATATAAAATGATCAGTGACTTCACAAAATACACCCCAAATAAGTTTCAACAAAGTTTATTTCCAATCTTTACTGAAAATTGATGACCTTGAAATTTCTGTTTTTTTTTATATATCAGATAAATTATTACAGGTAATGCACTCGTGATAATTTTCGTTCAATCTACACCCCGTGGAGAATATTCCAGAATTTTTTGATAAGTACTTTCGGAGATAAGGCGGGTGGACAGCGATTTTTTAAAAATAATACAAAGAAAAGTGCGCGCAAGTATTATATTATATATATATTTTTTACTCGTGTTTTCACAAGCTTTCATTTGACACCACACTCGATTACCTAGTAAAAAATTTTTTTTTTCACTTCCGATTTCACCCCCCAAAACTAACCCCTTAAGTCAAAATTTAACTTTCAAAACTACATGGCTCTGATGAGGCCATCAATTCCTATATTACTACCAAATTTCAACTTTCTATGACAAATAGTTTCGGAGAAAATCGGGTGTGACAGACGGACAGACGGACAGACGGACAGACGGACAGACGGACAGACAGACGGACAGACAGACGGACAGACACCGAAGTGATCTTATAAGTGTTCCGTACGGAACACTAAAAAACTAGTCATTACTTAGGTTGCAGACTATTTAACTTACTGCCGGAAAATGTAAAAAGGATTGAATCGATGGCACGTTTTAAAAAAAACAAATAAAAAAACTATACTATTAAGTAAAACTTTTTATTCTGTAACTGAATTTGAAAGTTATCTGCTGGGCAGAGTGTGAATGTGATTCTTTATAACATCCTTACTTAATTAAAGCATCTTCAGTATGTTTTTTGTTTGTTATAAATTTGTTTGTTATAAATATGTATGTTTATATCTTGTATTTACTGTGTATTAATGTGTTTAATAGTAAGATTTCTTTTTTTTTTCTTTCTATTTATTATTTTTGATATTACCTAAAAATGGGATCATACATCCCTTTGATCCTTTGATGACATGTCTTATCTACAACTTTTGTAGCTGAAAAGATGAATAAATTGTCTATTGTTTTTATGGTCTCTCTCTCTCTCTCTCTCGCTCGCTTTACACTCTACAACAACTGTTAATTCTGTACAAAGTTTAAATTCGACCAACAATGGAATACTTTAAGACCAACGTAAATCGCTTTTTACGCACACGCGTCGCT
This sequence comes from Pachyrhynchus sulphureomaculatus, assembly GCA_019049505.1. Taxonomy (NCBI): domain Eukaryota; kingdom Metazoa; phylum Arthropoda; class Insecta; order Coleoptera; family Curculionidae; genus Pachyrhynchus; species Pachyrhynchus sulphureomaculatus. Next base: position 37,096,410 of record CM032455.1, read on the forward strand.
CTTGTAGCGCTTTAGAGATTTCTCTGCAGCACGAACGCTACGCCCATAAAAGAAAAGACAAAGTACAGACAGTCTAACTGTAGCAATTCTACAGTATCGCCGACGCACTATGGGCTAAAAAAAAAGGGAAAAAATTAATATTCCAAGCATTTTCCGGTGAATTTTGAAGCGGAAAGTGTCATTTGAAAGGTAATTGAATGCAAATTTTGAAAACTATGACAAGAAAAGTCTGCCCAATTTAACCATTTTAACCCCTATATAGCTGAAGTGAATATTTTCTTCATTATATATGAAATTCTTATCAGTTTTGGTCATTGTTCTATTAGTCATTTTTACCGTTTTTAAAGGGTTTAAAACGGTTAAATTATATTACGTGTATGTACCCACTTTTGAAAGTTTGTTCTTGGATGGCAGAAATGATAGTCAATCCTGAAAGATAACAAGAAATAAAGTTTTTAGCCGATAGTTCGACGTATTTTTGATACTATTAAATTGTGTTCCAACATAGTTTAGAAATTCAGTGGTTTTAAATTATTTAATTTTCAGTACTGACGTCATACATCATTTTCAATGCAGATAATAACAACCTTGCACTATTAGGAGTCAAACTGTAGTTGGCCTTGATATTACACGACAAGAATCAACATGCACCATGCATCGTAATTTTGTAGAATTCATTTTTTTAACAAATGCATATCGTGGTCGAGAGAAGAGGGGAACCGAGGTTTTAAAAGCTCCGCGCAAGTTCCCTCGCTTTTTATTTGAGTTGAGACTGCTTACTTGTTCAGTTATCGTGTCTGTGGTGTGGGTACCGGTTAATCTACCGCACGTTGTTTTGTGTTGTGCAACGCAATTAGTAGAGGTTAGTTATACATATTAATTAAGTTAGTTTATAATTTCGCCGGCTGGTATTGCGCTTAAAATAATATATTGTAAATATTGTATTAGGGTTTGTCGTAAATATGGTAAACTTCTTGCGGTTATTTATTTTATATTTTTGTTCTCAGTATTTACGTAAATTTTTCACGAGCCGACTACACAACCACGTGTGCAATTTTATGTCTGCAACACCCTGACATTGTCATTACAAAGAAAAATGAAAGTAATACTGTAAAACTGCAATTTCTCTTATTTAGACTCGTCTGTTCTTTGGGTTTCTGGCGCCCTTGCTGGGGGGTCGCCGTTCCAGTTAAAAACCTTTATTTCCAAGTGAAAGTTTTCAGACAGGTCAAAAGGTCCTAAATTTTTTACGTTTCTATGTTATGCATATTTTTCCTGGTTCTTTATTGAGATAATGATTAAATTTTAAGCATAATTTATAGTTGAAGATATAAGGGGGTAAAATGATAGGGGAGGGGGATAGAGGGGTTGCTTGTGTGTTCTATGTCCTTGAAGTCGAAAAATGTGAAAATCGTTTTATTTTTGCTTATTTTCAAATTTTTATAGTTAAAAATTTAAAAGGAAATCTTAGGGGTTGCCTCATCTTTATTATTTTTTTTATATATTTGGCTTTAATTGTATATATACACAAGTAATATATAACAATTATACAACTAATTGTTGTGTTCCTATTCGCCTTCTCCAAACCTCTCTATCGTCCGCCATCTCTTCGTCCATTCCTCGTGCCCTCATGGCTTGTCTCATATCTTCATTCCAGGATCTACGTGGCCGTCCTTTTTTATTTCTTCCCGGTGGTTTTCATGTCAAGAGCCTTTTGGGCCATCTTGTATCGTTCATTCTGAGTAGGTGTCCAAACGATTTTAATCCTCTATTTTCTATTCTTTGTTTCTGTTGCTGCTGTTCTGCAGCGTATTTCTTGGTTTGTTGTGTTGGAATTTGGACACTCCGGCGATTCTTCTCAGGTAATCCATCTCTATCGTCGTTATTTTTCTTTTATCCTCTTCTTTCATTACCCACAGTTCATTACCATAACTTAAAACCGATTCTACCATTGTTCTTCCAATTCTCTTTTTGTTTTGTGTAGTTATGTTTTGATCTCACCATATTGAGTTAAGAGCTCCTATGATCCCTCCTGGCTTTTTGTATTTTATTCTGTATTTCCTTTTTACCTATACCATTTTTGCTGTCAATAAGTACTCCTAGATATTTAAATTCCTTGACTTGTTTGACATGTGTATCGTTGTTAATTAAGACATCAAATTCTATTTCCGAGTTCATAACCATATACTCCGTCTTTTCAAGGCTTACCTCTAGTCCCCATTTCTTGTAGTCTGTGTATAATCTCTTCAATACATATTTCATATCGAATGCATCTTGTGTTATTATTACTTGGTCGTCTGCAAAGTTTAACGATAATAGGTGTTTATCACTAATGGGGATGCCCATGCTTTGGCAAGTGCGGTTCCATTTCTTTAGAGCGTTGTCTACAAATATATTAAATAAGATTGGTGAAAGGCAACACCCTTGTCTTAGACCTTTTGTAATGTGGATAGCTGCCGAGAGATAGCGTCCTTGTTTCACATATCCTATATTTTCATTATATAATTCTTTTATTGTTGTTATCATCCCTTTTTTATCTACTGTTCTCAAGACATGCCAAAGTTTATTTCTCGGTAACACTATCGTATGCCTTCTTAAGATCTATAAAGGTCATATGTATTTCGTCATCTTTTTGGATCCTCTTTTCTATCAATTGTTGTAAAGTAAACAAGGTGTCTATACACGACCGGCCCGGAGTAAATCCGCTTTGGTTTTCGGATATCTTTCCTTTAATTGTTTCTCTTTATTCTATTCTGCAATATTTTACCGTACAGTCTGCTCATAGTCCTTTTAACGCATATACCTCTATAATTATTAGGGTCTTTTCTATTTCTTTTCTTATAGATTGATAAAATGTAACTTTTTTCCATTCGGTAGGTGTTCTTCCTTGTGATGTACAATTATTAATTAAGCTAGTTATTGTTCTCCACATGGTTATACCTCCATTTTTATTCATTTCTGCAGAGATATCACCTGGTCTGGCCGCTCTTCCATTCTTCATTATTATCATTATTTATATTATATCGGTTTTTGAGGTCGGAGATTTTGGAATATGTGTTATTTTCTTATTACTGTTTTTAGTTACTTATAGTCCAATATATAAAGGATTTCTGAATATATATCATGTTATACATCTTGGAGTCAAGAACTTTTAAAACTGTATTATTTTTTCCATTACTTTTACTTATTATATTCAGGCATATAAAGGGAGGAGAGGGTGGGGAGTGAAGTTAGAGGGTTGCTCGGTATATATTACATTATACGCATATTTAGAGTTTTTCAGAGTCTTAAGAAATGGAAAATTGCGTTATTTTCTCAATATTTTTTATTATTTATGGTTAATATGTACGGTTAAAGAGGGAAGGTTGTTCGATATACAACCTTGGACAAAATATTAGGCACCCCTAATTAAAACGTGAAACTCATAAAATATTAAAAAAAAAGACTAATTGTTTTAACAATACTATAGGCGGCGCAACTTAAACAATAGAAAATCTCTTTTACAGGTCCATAAAAAAACACTTGGCCCACAAAATTGCGATAATGAGGTTTTTTGAAAAATATTTTTAATGTTTTATCAGTCTCTTTTTACTACTTGTAGTGTCAAGATGCGTCCGTGTGTTTTTTTATTCTTATATTTGAGAAATGCCTAAGAAAAGTGAGCTTGGTATCGAAAAACGATTTAAAATTCAAACTCTACATGAGCAAGGCAAGTCCCAAGTAGAAATAGCCAAGTTAGTGAAATGTTCTCGGTGCGCAGTGCAATGTGCTATTAAAAGGTTTGTGGAGACTGGCTCCCATGCCAACAAAATGAGAACAGATAGAAAACGTAAGACTAATGAGCGACAGGACAGAAAACTCATCCGTGAGTCTAATAAAAATCGAAAAAAACATCATCCGAGCTAGCTGCAACTCTGTCGGAAGAGATTGGGATGCCGATTAATTTTTCGAACGGCAAGGAGAAAGACTGACAGAAGTTGGATTAAGAGGGTGCAAAGCTAGAAAGACGCCTTGGTTTTCAGAGACCAATAGGAAGAAATGCTTAGAGTGGGCTCTGAAGCACCAACATTTTAGCGAAGAGGATTGTATGGTCCGACGAATCCAACTTTGAAGTAAGTTTTTATATGATTTATTTTAACAAATAACTACATATATGTAATTACTCTTGATTTAATCCGTTTTAGTCAAAATAATAACTAATTTTTTAATTGAGTATTTTTTCTATTCTTACAGCTAGTCGGAACGTCAGGTGTGATATTCGTGAGGCGGGCGTGTCGGCGAGGAATACCATCCAGATTGCGTGGAACCTACCGTAAAACACGGAGGAGGCAGCATTATGATCTGGGGCTGCATGGCTGCTAAAGGTGTCGGCAAAATGTTCGTTTGTGAAGGCCGCATGAACAGCCAAAAGTACATAAAGGTACTAAAAACTGTACTGATGTCTTCGCTAACGCGCATTTTTTGGCGACACTAATTTAGACGACATCAAATTCAGCAAGATAATGCACCTTATCATAAATCAGCGGCTACGATGCGCTGGTTTAGAGACAATAACATTGTCTTGTTGGATTGGCCGGCGCAGTCTCCAGATCTAAAACCCTATCGAGCATCTTTGGGGTATTCTGAAGCGCAAGATACGAGAGCATAGCATAACATCAAAAGCTGCGCTAAAAAGCGCTCTGATGGATGAGTGGGATGCCATAAGTACAACTGAATGTACTAGGCTCGTACGCAGCGCGCCCCAAAGAATTGCTACGGTAATTAAAGATAAGGGCGGACACCAAATATTAATTTATTTCATAAGTTTACCTCAATATACGATTTTACAAAACATACGAATTTAATTTTTTACCCTGAAACACAAGAAATGAAGTAAATGGTAGGGTGCCTAATACTTTGTCCAAGGCCGTATTTTGTGTTATACATTATTTTCAGGTTAATTCAGATTGGTGTCAACGAATTTGCAAATTATGTGGTTCTTCTATTATTATTTTCTGGTCCTAGGAGTCGGGGACTTTAAATTGTACTAGTTCCTCATTATTTTCAATTATTTAGGGTCAGAGGGATAAGGAAGTGAGAAGGATTGCTCCCTAAGTAACATGTTATTCTATTTAGCGTTCTTGGAGTTGGAGGAATTTGAAAATTGTATTGTTTTTTCATCATTTTGAATTTTTTATAGTCATATAAAAGAGTTAAATGGATGGATATGAGAGAGTTTAGACAAATTTTTTCCTTATACAGTGTGTCCCAAAAAGTTTTATACAAAGGAGAAAAAGTTTATCTTAGATATTACAAAAAAATTATCCTCGATAAAAAGTTCTGCATCACATGGGAAATCCATAATCAAGCATCAAAAGCTTAAAATATTTGATGGTATACAGGGAAAATAAAAAATAATGATTTATAATGAAGAGTAAAGTGTGTTTAAATTTAAATACTGAGCAGAATATTAATTGAAAATGTTAATAGGAACTAAGTTTATTGACAGTTTGTTAGGTATTTCCAAAGGAATGTTTATTTATTTTCAGCCTAAAATTTGCAGTGATTTCGTTTTCTCTTTTATTCAATAAATAATCCAACAATTACTGACGTGTTTACTGGAGTTTTTTTAAATTTTTAACTAAGAAGGCCACAAATCTAAACGTGAGCATAATTTTTTGGTTCCTATTAAAATTTTCAATTAATATTTTGTTCTGTATTTAGATTTAAACACACTTTACTCATAAATCATTATTTTTGTTTTCTCTGTATACCATCAAAAATTTTTAAACTTTTAATTAGGGATTTCCATGTGACGCAGAACTTTTTATCAAGAATAAATTTTTTTGTAATATGTAGGATAAACTTTTTCTCCATTTGTATAAAACTTTTCGGGACACACTGTATATCGTGTTTTACATCAGTTTTAAATGTTTTTTTTTGCGGTTAAAGAATCAGGAAACAGTGTTATTATTTTTGTTTAATTATAGTCAAACTTACGAAGGGTGAGGTTAGGTTCTGAAAACTATTTTTTTTTCCTCATTTTTAATGATTTAACTTAAACTTGTAAAAGGTTAAAAAGGATGGGGAAGGGAGTTAGAGGGTTGTTAAGAATATTTTGTTTTACATGCTTTTTGGGTTCTCAGATTCGAGGAATTTGAAACTGTATGGTTTTTTTTTTATTATATTCAATAATTAAAATAGTATGGAGAGAAAACAGAGTTGATGATGAAATCTTTAGTAACTAATTATCTTTCACTTCATGAGTGTTTTTTAGTTAGAAAGAACAGCAGTAGTGTATTTGT
>CM032455.1:37102793-37107793 GCA_019049505.1 Pachyrhynchus sulphureomaculatus
GATAATCTCTTACAGGTCCATAAAACACCTGGTCCGCAAAATTGCGATAATGAGGTTTTTTGAAAAATATGTTTAATGTTTTATCAGTCTCTTTTATACTACTTGTAGTGTCAAGATGCGTCTGTGTGTTTTTTTTATTCTTATATTTAAGAAATGCCTAAGAAGAGTGAGCTTGGTATCGAAAAACGAATTAAAATTCAAACCCTACATGAGCAAGGCAAGTCCCAAGTAGAAATAGCCAAGTTAGTGAAATGTTCTCGTGTGTGCAGTGCAATGTGCTATTAAAAGGTTTGTGGAGACTGGCTCCCATGCCAACAAAATGAGAACGGACAGAAAAACGTAAGACTAATGAGCGGCAGGACAGAAACTCATCCGCGAGTCTATTAAAAATCGAAAAAAACATCATCCGAGCTAGCTGCAACTCTGTCGGAAGAGATTGGGATGCAGATTAGTTCTCGAACGGCAAGGAGAAGACTGACAGAAGCTGGATTAAGAGGGTGCAAAGCTAGAAAGAATCCTTGGCTTTCAGAGACTAATAGGAAGAAACGCTTAGAGCGGGCTCTGAAGCACCAACATTTTAGGGAAGAGGATTGGTCTAATGTTGTATGGTCCGACGAATCCAACTTTGAGGTAAGCTTTTATATGATTTATTTTAACAAATAACTACATACAATTACTCTTGATTTAATCCGTTTTAGTCAAAATAATAACTAATTTTTTAATTGAGTATTTTTCTATTCTTACAGCTATTCCGAAAGTCAGGTGTGACATTCGTGAGGCGGCGTGTCGACGAGGAATACCATTCAGATTGCGTGGTACCTACTGTAAAACACAAGGGAGGCAGCGTTATGATCTGGGGCTGCATGGGCTGCTAAAGGTGTCGGCGAAATGTTCGTTTGTGAAGGCCGCATGAACAGCCAAAAAGTTCATAAATATACTAGAAACTGTACTGATGCCTTCGCTAACGCGCATTTTTGGTGACACTAATTTAGACGACATCAAATTCGAGCAAGATAATGCACCTTGTCATAAATCCAGCGGCTACGATGCGCTGGTTTTAGAGACAATAAGATTGTCTTGTTGGATTGGCCGGCGCAGTCTCCAGATCTAAACCCTATCGAGCATCTTTTGGGTATTCTGAAGCGCAAGATACGAGAGCATAGCATAACATCAAAAGCAGCGCTAAAAAGCGCTCTGATGGATGAGTGGGATGCCATAAGTACAACTGAATGTACTTAGGCTCGTACGCAGCGTGCCCCCAAAGAATTGCTACGGTAATTAAAGATAAGGGCGGACACACAAATATTAATTTATTTCATAAGTTTACCTCAATATACGATTTTACAAAACATACGAATTTAATTTTTTACCCTGAAACACAAGAAATTAAGTAAATGGTAGGGTGCCTAATACTCTTGTCCAAGGCTGTATTTTGTGTTATAACATTGTTTTCAGGTTAATTCAGATTGGTGTCAACGAATTTGCAAATTATGTGGTTCTTCTATTATTTTCTGAGTCATAGGAGTCGGGGACTTTAAATTGTACTAGTTCCTCATTATTTTCAATTATTTAGGGTCAGAGGGATAAGGAAGTGAGAAGGATTGCTCCCTAAGTATCATGTTATTCTATTTAGCGTTCTTGGAGTTGGAGAAATTTTGAAAATTGTATTGTTTTTTCATCATTTTGATTTTTCATAGTCATATAAAAGAATTAAATGGATGGATAAGGGAGTTTAGAGGAATTTTTTCTTATACAGTGTGTCCCCAAAAAGTTTTATACAAAGGAGAAAAAGTTTATCTTAGATATTACAAAAAAATTCATCCTTGATAAAAAGTTCTGCATCACATGGAAATCCATAATCAAGCATCAAACGCTTAAAATATTTGATGGTATACAGGGAAAAATAAAAAATAATGATTTATAATGAAGAGTAAAGTGTGTTTAAATTTTAAATACTGAGCAGAATATTAATTGAAAAATGTTAATAGGAACTAAGTTTTATTGACAGTTGTTAGGTATTTCCAAAGGAATGTTTATTTATTTTCAGCCTAAAATTTGCAGTGATTTTCGTTTTCTTTTATTCAATAAATAATCCAACAATTACTGACGTGTTTACTGGAGTTTTTTTAAATTTTTAACTAAGAAGGCCACAAATCTAAACGTGAGCATAATTTTTTGGTTCCTATTAAAATTTTCAATTAATATTTTGCTCTGTATTTAGATTTAAACACACTATACTCATAAATCATTATTTTTTATTTTCTCTGTATACCGTCAAATATTTTAAACTTTTTATTAGGGATTTCCATGTGATACAGAACTTTCTATCAAGAATAAATTTTTTTGTAATACTCGTATGTAGGATAAATTTTTTCTCCATTTGTATAAAACTTTTCGGGACACACTGTATATCGTGTTTTACATCAGTTTTAAATGTTTTTGCGGTTAAAGAATCAGAAAACAGTGTTGTTATTTTTGTTTAATTATAGTCAAACTTACGAAGGGTGAGGTTAGGTTCTGAAAACTATTTTTTTCCTCATTTTTAATGATTTTACTTAAACTTGTAAAAGGTTAAAAGGGATGGGGAAGGCAGTTAGAGGGGTGGTTAAGAATATTTTGTGTTTTACATGCTTTTTTGGGTTCTTGGATTCGAGGAATTTGAAAACTGTATGTTTTTTTTTTATTATATTCAATAATTAAAATAGTATGGAGAGAAAACAGAGATGATGATGAAATCTTTAGTACTAATTATCTTTTCACTTGTTTTTAGTTAGAAAGAACAGCAGTAGTGTATTTGTGGAAATTCCAAGAGGAAGAGGACGCAAATATTTTCCTCCCTTCTCTTATCAGCATCGTCACAAATTACCTTTCAGCATATAATACCTCCTTTCTCGCATTGTGATAAAAATTCGATTTCTCTCATAAAAACAAAATAAAAATTGAAATCCTATTTACATGGAAGTAATTTAGAACTATAAGAAGACACAGAAGTAGTAAACCTATTCAGTTCTCTTCAATAATACATGTAAATAATGTCTTCACATAAAAAATCTATTAGTGATTTAAATCAGCAAGTTGAATAATTGCATAAAATATTATGTGATTTGGTTGACGAATCCTCCTCCCTCCCATCAACATCCTTACAAATTACCTTCCACGCTATAAGATATGCTTTCTAAAAACTTAAAAATAAAAAAAAATTATACCACTCCAAAACGCAAGATTTTGAAACGTTATGGTTTTCTTAGTTGAGTTTTGTGGGTGGATATTTACAACAAAAGCATCAAAAATGGTAAATGCCCTTTATTATTAAACCTAAAACATCTCTATTTTTAAAATTAAAAAACTTAAAAATTGAAAATAAAAAAATTAAAATTATAATCTATCAACTGCTCTCAGTTTCTTCCCCAGCCTCAGTTTTTTCATCTACTTCTGTCTCACTTTCTTCTGCTTCTTTTTTTTCTTTTTCAGATGGAACTGTGGCTGGTGGGGTATCCCAAGTTTCGTCGTACGGAACATTCCTAGGCGGACTTGCTCTGTAAATAAGTCATTATAAACTCCCGAAATATGCTTGATTGCGTGAATCGCGTCTTGCTTACCAACTTGCAAAGACTTGTCACCGACAATACTAAACCGAATTAGGTATACGTATACCTAATGCTAATTTAACGCTTATTTACGCTATAACAATCAGATAAAAATTTTAGATAGCTAGATAAAATATATATTCATGAAAACAGTAGGAATTTTCAACGTATTTTATTATATTAATTTCCTAAATAGGTATAGCTACGCCACGGCCACCCCCATGACTGTCTTAACCCTCTACTGCCCCCAAGGAAGACTTCAGCGCCGGCTGGGGGCGGTACCGCCCCCGTTGGGAACCTGTGGGTTAAATCATTTAAACAGCGAAGAAAAAAAACTCTATTTTAAAATTATGCCATAAATATAAAGATATTTTTTTCCTTTCAGGAGATCACTTTACCTGTACGGATAAAATAACACATGAAATTAACTTAAAATTGGCAGATTGCATTTATTTACAAGTACTTAATTTATGGTATCTTACTATTTAGATTAAATAGTCAATACGGTTATTTTCCTAAGTATACTTATCTACAATATTTAGCTATGACTCGGTTTATTTATCAGTTGAAGTTCAAGAAGAAAAATATCTATATACGGGGTGTTCTTACGTTATATAATAATTATACTTACTACTTACTGATTAAAATCCTATCATTCCTTTATCGGAACTTGAACCGTCAACATCTCTGTTATACTGTTAATTAATTAGGTCATCGAAAATGGATACCACCCCGGAAGAAACGGCACAACTCATTGCTCTATTGCAAGAAGGGTACAGCTAACATGTAGTCGCTGCGCAACTGTACCTGAGCCAGTCAGCTGTCTACAGAGTCTACAGATGTTACCAAGCGACTCGCGCTTTTACACGGACACCAGGATCAAGAAGAAGAAGGTGTACCTCGGAACGAGACGACCGCTTCATTTGTCAATATAACTCTTAAGAAATCGTCACTTGACCGGCGTTGAGGTCCAGCAGGAGCTCCGACAAATTCGTGGTCGGGCTGTCAGTCATTGGACAGTCAGAAGAAGATTTAAAGAAGCTAACCTAACTCCGCAGAGACCAGCTAACGGACTCAAGTTGACAGTTGTTATCTACAAGCGCGACTCAGATTTGCCCAAGAACATGTAGACTGGACCTTAGAACAATGGCGTTCCGTTTTATTCTCCGACGAGTCCCGAATATGCTAATGCGACAATACCTGGCGGAAATGTGAATATTCACATTAAACTGGCCTCCGCGGAGGGTTCGGGCCAGAAATTCAGCCCTTCCATCACTGAGGGACTTAAAGGTTGCGATGGCGGAAGAGTGAGGAAGAATCCCACAGACAGTGGTGAAAAAGCTCACCCGCCTTATAGAAAACCGGTTGGAAGCAGTAATAAGGGCTAGGGGGAGTAATATAAAATATTAATTT
>CM032455.1:37112793-37145807 GCA_019049505.1 Pachyrhynchus sulphureomaculatus
AGGAATCGAGTGATTTTCAAGAAATGGACGAAAAAGAATTTCGTGTGGTGATTAAACATTACTTTATGAAAGGCAAAACGCCTCAGGAGACTAAAGAGAAGCTTGATAAATATTATGGTGACTCTGCAACTTCGATTAGAACAGTTTATAAGTGGTTTCAAAATTTTCGGACTGGCCATATGGGCACAAGTGACGCTGAACGTTCTGGACGGCCTGTGGAGGTTACGATTCCAGAAATCATTGATCAAATCCATGATATGGTGATGGATGACAGAAGAGTTAAGGTGCGTGAGATTGCTAGTGCTATGGGCATCTCGACTGAACGGGTACATAATATTTTGCATAAACATTTGGACATGAGAAAGCTATCCGCAAAATGGTGCCGCGATTGCTCACGCTTGACCAAAAACGGAATCGTGTGAAGTGTTGCAAGGATGGTTTGCAGCTGTTCCAGAAGAATCCGGAGGACTTTAAGCGTCGTTTTCGTCACTGTGGATGAAACATGGATACATTACTATACTCCTGAGACCAAATAACAATCTAAACAATGGGTTACCAAGGGGGAATCTGCACCAAAAAAGGCGAAGAACGTTCCTTCGGCCGGAAAGGTTATGGCGACTGTCTTTTGGGATTCGCAAGGGATAATCCTCATCGACTATCTGGAAAAGGGTAAAACTATTACAGGTGAATATTATTCATCGTTATTGGACCGTTTGAAAACCGAGCTGCAAGAAAAACGCCCGCGATTGGCCCACAAGAAAGTCCTTTTCCATCGCGACAACGCACCAGCACACACCTCAGCAGTTGTGGGTCGCAAAATTAATGGAAATAGGATTCCAACTCGTTTCACATCCCCCCTATTCTCCAGACTTGGCTCCCTCGGACTACTATTTGTTCCCCAATTTGAAGAAATGGCTGCCGGGACAAAGATTTTATTCAAACGAGGAGGTGATTGCAGACACTAATGGATATTTTGCAGACTTGGGCAAATCCTATTATTCGGAAGGGATCAACAAACTAGAACATCGTTGGACGAAGTGTATAAACCTAAAAGGAGACTATGTCGAAAAATAAAAAAGGTTTACCCCAAACACATAAGTAGTTTTTATTTTTGCACGGACTTTTCAAACCAGCCTCGTATATATATATATATATATATATATATATATATATATATATATAATATATATATATATATATATATATATATATATATATATATATTATATTATATTATTATATATATAACTTTCTTTGATAGCGTGTAATCTTTATATTAAAAAAAATATATAAATCATTGATAAGCTACATAACCGTCAGCGTCATCCTATGATTAACACGCACTGCACATATATATATATATATATATATATATATATATATATATATATATATATATATATATATATATATACATATCACATCTTAACACACTTAAATTCAGCCTTTTTAAACCAAATTCCAGGTCAAAACAAACAACATATTTAGGTAAAATTCTATGAAATTTAAGGCAATTTTTCCTTGTATCGTAGATTTACCTACATTTTTTAGATTATGTATGCATTAGTAATTAAGAACAACACTGTAAACAAAAAAGCACAGGAAGATGTTTACAGCAACTACAATTTGGCGGAATTAACGAAACCAACAATTAATCCCGCCAAATTCTTGTTGCTATAAACATCTTCTTTATGCTCTTTTGTTTGCAGTGTTTTAAAATGGTGATCCCCCTTAAATACAATTTTTCTTGCAAGCAAATAAGCCCCATGTCTTTTTTTTTCAGATGATCAAAAACAAAGAAAATCGCGTTCAATTTGTCTGGCTCCAAGTTGAAGATAATTTGTTTCTCCCCTTTTATTCGGAGGGGATCAACATATTTCCAAGATAACGCGATAGCTTTCGACGTCCTAGTAAAAACTTTCAAGTCCATTTTCGCCATAGTATTCTTTCTCTATATACCATACATAGGGGTTAAAGCGACGAAGACAGAGGCAGTAGCCTTTCACCAAATTTTGAAAAATTATTTTTTAAAAGGCAATTCTCCTACTAATCTCTACGATTACACAAAAAAAGCAGAACTGATCAGCTTCAATGATATGAAAAAAATGTTTGCATTCGCCAATACCTGTCGTCGTATTTTGATCGATAAAGTTAAGGAGAATAATCTGATTTGGTTTTATTCAAGTTGGTGAATCATGTTTGGCAAAACAGGTAAATATTATAAATTATTTTTTGATGTTTATTATTAGAGCTAGTGTTCAGGAAAACTCTGCATGAGAACCGCATTATGGCAGTAGATAATGATCATAGACTTCGATATTATAAATAACACAAAGGTTGAAAAGTTTTTGGTCTAGCTACTTACAACACATTTTTTGGCACAGAAAGCTTTACACCCCACAACAACTGTTAATTCTTTACAAAGCCCAAATTCGACCAACTATGGAATACTGCTCCCACGTTTGGGGCTCCGCTCCCAAACATACACTGCATTTGTTGGATTCTGTTCAGAGAAGAGCGGTCCGTCTGATTGGGGACCCGAAATTGACCGGCGGCCTTGATTCGCTGGAACATCGAAGAACGGTTGGCGACTTGAGTCTGCTCTACAAGTATTTTCATGGAAAGTGTTTGAAGTATGTAGCCCGCTTAATTCCTCCCAAAGCGGTGCATGTTAGAAATACACGTCGCGCTGGTGCTTCGCATCCGTATGAGGTTCAGCTTGTTACTCCGCGTACAACGCTTTTCAAGCAATCTTTTATATGGAGAACGTCATCCCTTTGGAATAATTTGCCCAGCGCTGTGTTTCCCACCGAGTACAATTTACAGTGATTCAAGAACAACGTGAATCGCTTTTTCCGCACTCGTGCCGCTCCTGGAGCGCTTTAGGGACTTCCCTGCAGCACGTGTGTTAGACCAATAAATTAAAAAAAAAAATTCGATTTTGTTTATCAATGTAGTCTCCTTCAAGAGCGATACAATCATTCCAACGCTTTTCTAACATTTCTGTGCCTTTCTTGTATAAGGATTTGTCTTTTCCTTCAAAATAGGCCTCAGTTTCGGTGATAACTTCTTCATTGGAGCCAAATCTCTTTCCCGCGAGCACTTTTTTGATGTCTGCGAATAGATAGTAGTCGCTGGGGGCCAAATCCGAAGAATTCGGTGGACGAGGAAGCAATTCCAACTTCAATTCATGCAATTTTACCATCGTAACCATTGACTTGTGACACGGTGTATTGTCTTGGTAAAAGAGCACTTTTTTTCTTGTTCATTTGGGGCCGTTTCTTTACGATTTCTGCCTTCAAACGCACCAATAACTTCATATAATATTCGCTATGATGATTTTTTTTTTTCCCTTTTCAGCATAGTCGGTGAAAATTATTCCATGCGCATCCCAAAATACAAAGACCAAGACCTTCTCAGCCGACTGTTGGGTCTTTGGTTGCTTCGGGCGACTTCTACCGGCTGCTGTCCATTCAGCTGACTGCCGATTTGATTCCGGTGTGTAGTGGTGTATCCATGTTTCATCCATTGTCACATATCGCATCAAAAAATCCTTTTTATTGCGCTTAAACAGATCCAAACAGCGCTCAGAATCATCAACATATTGTTGTTTTTGGTCCACTGTGAGTAAACGCGGTACCCATTTCGAACAGGGCTTTCTCATGCCCAAATGCTCATGCAAAATATGACAACACGTTCTTTTGATATCTTCAGGGTGTCAGCTATCTCACGCAACTTTAGTTTACGGTCATCCAAAACAATTTTGTGGATTTTTTTTATATTTTCCGGTGTAACCACCTCATTTGGGCGTCCAGAGCGTTCAGCATTATTTGTATCCGTACGGCAGCGTTTAAATTCAGCATACCAGTAAATGGTGAGTGATTTTCCAGGGGCAGAGTTCCCTTAACACTTATCGAGCCATTGCTTTATTTGAACGGTATTTTTCCCCATCAAAAAACAGTGTTAAATCAACACTCGAAGTTCGATTCTTTCCATTGTTTTGGAAATATCAAAAGTTGCGTCACTAAAACTACTGTAACTTGTAAACTAATCGTCGAAATGTCATGAAATTTTGATACGTACCATTTGGAGGTTGGTACTTCCTAAAAATCATATTGATTTTTTTGAAAAGGGCGACATCTGTGTGTCAGGCCGAAAACTTTTCAGCCTACGTGTTATTGCCACTTTTAAAAGTGGTCCAATTTTTACTTACTAAAACTGTGTGGAAGTTGCCATAAGAGAAGATATATAATCGACTAGTATTTAGCAATAGCAGAAAGTTTTTTTTTTATAAGCATAGTTCACGTACTGCAGGGAAATTCCCTAAAGCGATACGGAAGCGACGAGTGTTCGGAAAACCCTATTCATGTTGATCTTGAATCGCTGTAAATTGTACTTGGTAGGAAACACAGTCCTCGAAAAATCATTCCAAAGGGATTAAGTTTTTGTAGCGTTAAATTCTACTTGGTTATTGTCAACCTTTTCCACGCCTTTGTTAAGTTGCACGATTTCCTGCCGTGTGCGGATATTTGCATGAGTAGCCGATGTTCGAGCGTTCAAAGTGAATGAAGAAATAAGCTCATCGCCAAAGCGGCAGACTGGATTCTTGGTCCTTTCTAGCAGATCATTAATTGGAATTAGAATAGGAGACAATATGAAGCCTTGGGCACACCGGCGTTGATTGTGAAGATAGTAAAAAGAAATCAATCAATAGCCACTCGTAAAGAACGCTCTATGAGGAAACACGAGAGTCATAAACAAAATTTTTCAAACATACCGTAAGTATAGCTTAGCTAACAATCCGTTACGCCAAACATGGTCAAATGCCTTGAATATATCAAGTGCAACTGCTCGAGACTCTCCAAACTGTTCAGTTGCGTTGTTCCAAACATGTGTTACATAAGTTAGAAGATCTCCTGTTGTTGTTTGCTCTTGAAAGCCATATTGATGGTCCCTAATAATATTGAATCCTTCAAGATATTTTAGAAGATGCTGATTGATTTTTTTATGGGCATAGTACACGCGCTGCCGGGAAATCCTCGTAGCGCTACAAGGGGCGACATATGTGTGAACAAAGCGATTCATGTTGGCCTTGAATCGCTGTAAATTGTACTCTAACACACTTTCCACGATAATACTTGTGGAATAGTCTTAAGTTGCCAACAATTCTTCGATCTTCCAGCGAATCAAGGCTTGCTGGTGAGTTTTGGGTCACCAGTCAGGCAAACAGTTCTCTTCTGACTAGAATCCAACAAATGTAGTGTATACTTGGGAGCAGAACACCAAACATGGGAGCAACATTCCATCGTTGCATTGGTCGAATTTGAGCTTTGTACAGAATTACGTGTAAAGCTTTCTTAGTAGTATAACTGGCGAGGTCCTGGGACAGTTTGATCTTGAAATTTATCCGGCCGACAGAGCAAGTTTTTTGGCATTGCATTCAGAACAAATGTTTGATTGGTGCAAGTTTTCTGGAAGTTTAAAAAATGTCTTCGCATACATCGATATTGGTATCAAAAAGGCACTAGTTGGATGAGGAGTAAAAAAGGTGTACAAAAGGCACTATCTAGAGGGTAGGTGTTAAAAAGACTTTAATCCACCTGTGTACACGTATATGTATAGGATGACACCTGTGTAGGTTCAGGTAATTACCTGTGTATAAAGGCTGATACCTGAGGTTGTTCAGGTAGATTTTTTTTTGTATCCGACGAAGTTGGCAATGATCAGAGGATGTTAATCAAAAAGGCCTTGATCAAATCTATATTTAATCCAAGAAAAAAGAAATCTTGGTTGGTGTATAGAGAAAAGTGAGAATTTTAAAAAATACTAGTCTACTGCATAATTTAATACAAAAAAATCACTGATGTCTTATCGTGTCAGTTAATTAACACTGATAAATGAAATGTTTACAACAATCGGAATTTTGTTTAGAATAATACGTGCAAATAATAATTCAGAGAAGTCAGCAGTTCAAACTCTTTCTGATAAATCGTGAACTAAATACTTTGGAGAAGATTAAAATTGTTCAAAATTATTGTATTAAATGATATTATTCTTATAGAAAAGGTTAGTATTCTAATAACAGTTTAAGCTCTTTCTGATAAATTGTTAAGTAACTACATTGGAGAATATTAAAATTGTCGGCAATGGTTTGCCAGAGAACTTAAAATGATAGCTGATAAATCATAACTAATAAATTCAAAATCTATACCAATAAAGTCAGTAAACCAAGAGGAAAATAATACTTATTATCGTTCTCAAATATGCCATATTTGTTCCAAACCTTTTTCTAATTTATATGATGATTATAAAGTAGGTGATCATCGCCATCAGGCAAGATCATCAGGGGGCGTGTACGCCCCCCTAAATTTCTCCGTAAAATGGCAACAAAGTTTAACTAAAATTTCGAGTCTTGTATGTCCTTCTTTTGAACATTCTAAATTATAAAAATATAAACAAACCCAAATATATATAACAATCTTTTCTTTGAACATTTGATATATTTTCTCCGGAAGGGGTATTTTTCACTTGCATCCAAAACGTCTGTTTTACCTACAGCTAGTCACACATATCACTCGTTCCTTTCACAGCACTTACATTATCACAGCCCGAATTCATTAGCGATACCCAGACATTTTTTATAATTCGTTTGGGTCGGATAAATGTTTTCTGGAAAGTCCCAGATATCCCGTCATTAAAGATCTGTAAGTTGTCATTCATATCTAATTCTCCCGAGTAAAACCTGCATGTGTAAATTCTTTCGGAACATCTACGAAACTGAGCTTAATTTCTCCGAACCGGCTGTAGTAACTTTATAGTTATTATTTTTACTTTACCTGACTTTGCCTAAAGATAAGTATGGGCAGGCTGCTGCATACAGGCCTGCCACAGTCTGGCAAAGGTGACTTTGTCGAATGCTTTGGGTACATTTAAGTCCAATCATGCAGTCACATGTATTGGTTCTTTTCCTCTTAGTGTTTCTTCATCAAAAATCGTCGTTATCAATAAGCTCATGGTTTCGTGCAATATTTTTTCGTAAATATACTTTTTTTATTTATATCTTGACACAGATTACACATGGTCGCTTCTTTGATAAATCTTGTGGGTCCATTTTTAAATAATAATTCTTACAACTCTTTTGTTCCTTTATACAGTTTTTAGTGTTCCTTACGGAAGAACACTTCGGTGTCTGTCACACCCGATTTTCTCCGAAACTATTTGACATAGAAAGTTGATTTTTTTATATATTAAGGGGTAAGGGCTCGTCAACTTCAATGGTTATTTGGCGCCCAAAATAATTTAGATTACGATATTTAATTCTTTTAAGTAATTGATGATTCCCAGCTTATTTGATTGAAAAGTGCTTACAATTTGTTTAATGTTTGATGGTATGTTATGTTTGTTTCTTCTGTGCGAAAAATGCGCTGCCTCAAATATGTGTTTGACAGTCAATGATTGATTGCAGATGGGACATAATGGTGCTGGTTCACTCTTTAGTAGGTGAGAGTGTGTCTGGTATGTATGTCCAGTCGCTAGTCTTCTGAGTTTTACATTCTCTGATCTGTTTAGATTATATGAATGTGTAAAGGAGGAAAAACAAAAGATTTTACTTCCCACAGCTTGATATTCGGATCTACGAGATCCCATTCCAACTGAAAATTATTTCTATTTATTGAGATTAAATTTTTGTGGAAATCGTTAGTATGGTTCTCTCCTGTGGTATTGTTGCCTGTTTCTATGGCTTGTTTGGCTACTTGATCTACTCTGTCGTTCCCTTTGATTCCCATATGGCTAGGAATCCAGATTAATATGATGGTTCTATTCCTGGCCTTGGCGATGTATAATAAGTCTGCTATTTGTCTTAAGTATGCATAGTCCGGATTGCTGTATTTGATGGCTTTTATGGCACTTAAGGAATCTGATGCAATGAGGAATTTGTTATTTTCCTTGTTATTTATTGCATACCTGATTGCTTCTTTTAGGGCTAACAGCTCGGCAGAAAAGATTGAAGAGTATGGAGGAAGTTTAAATTGTTGTGAATAACACTTGTGTAGGAAGGCTGCTCCCACTCCTTTTGTGGATTTCGAACCATCGGTGTAGACTATAGAAAAGTTTGAGTAGAGAGTGTGTATCCTTTCAGAGAATTGATGAATGATGTTGGCTCCTATTAGGTTATTTTTTGTTACCGGAACGAAAGTGTAGAACGATTGATGGGTTTGGAGAAAACCAGGGAGGAAATGTGGTGAATAGTGGGTAGTCAAATTTGGGGGGAGTGAGCCCATGTAAGGTCAGGTAAGAGTTTATTCTCTTGGGAATGGATTTTGGAGGAAAGGCTATGTGAGCTTTGTGTGCATTAGTCAAGTTTAAAGAGAATTTTGTGTAGGGTCTCTGTAGCGAAGATGAGTAATATTTCATTAATGAAAGCTGTCTAGTCAGATAAAGTGGGGGAGTAGCGGCTATGCATTGGAGACTATTAATTGGTGTTGTTCTGAATGCACCCGTTGCCAGACGTAGTGCTTGGTTCTGTATGGGGTCTAAAGATTTTTTTTGATGCATTGCTGGCGGCATCTTAAATGAAATCGCCGTATCTAAGCTTTGCGAGAATGAGAGACTTGTATAAATTATTTAGAGAAATGAAGTCTGCACCCCACTTGGTGTTGGCTAGTATTCTGAGTATATTTAAATCTTGGGTGGTGCGGGCTTTGAGATGTTTGATGTGTGGGTTCCAGCAGAGTCTGTTGTCAAATGTCAGGCCAAGTATTTTGATAGTAGTTGCTGATGGTATATCACAGATTACACGTGGTCGCTTCTTTGATAAATCTTGTGGGTTCATTTTTAAATAATAATTCTTACAACTCTTTTGTTCCTTTATACAGTTTTTAGTGTTCCTTACGGAACACTTCGGTGTCTGTCACACCCGATTTTCTCCGAAACTATTTGACATAGAAAGTTGAAAATTTGGCACTCTCATAGAAATTTATACCACCATCAGAGTTGTGTAGTTTTGAAAGTTAAGTTTTGACTTAAGGGGTTAGTTTGGGGGGGGGGGGGGGGGGGGTGAAATCGGAAGTTCAAAAAAAAATTTTTTACCAGGTCGAGTGGGATGTCAAATGAAAGCTTCCGAAAATACGAGTTCAAAAATATATATAATGTAATACTTGCGCACACTTTTCTTTGTATTATCTTTAAAAAATTGCAAAAAACCGCTGTCCCCTCCCCTATCTCGACAAGTACTGATTAAAAAATTTTGGAAAAATTCTGGAATATTCTCCACAGAATGTAGATTGAACGAAAATGATCATGATTACCTTTAATAATTTAAACAAAAATTTCAAGGTCATCATTTTATATCTCCGTAACAAAAATTTTTATTCTAAAAGCAGTCAACGTACGGAATAGTAATTGAGCAAGTCCGACTTACTTGGCCGGTTATTTTAATAACAGTATCACTTCCATTAATTTGTATTTAATTCTTGTTGAATATTTTTAATAAGTTTTAATATTTCGGTTAATGTAAAGAAGTTTTCTAACTTTAATCCATTCGTGTTCAATCAGCGAAATCACAATATTTGTTTTTCCACAGTTGATGGCCCTACAATGATGCACCTTATTGTAGATGGGAACAAGTACCCATGTTTTCTGAGCCTAGTAAGATAACATAATGAAAGACGTTTTGTCAAAATTTCCACTTTTTATTACTACAAAATTGCATGACGCGTTTCGTTACATGGTAACTTCTTCTGATTCTTATTGCAACTAACAAACATTTAGGTTTTATTCCACCTTATTATCTATTTTTACAATTAGTCTGAAAATAATTAATTAGGGTATTCTTGGAATTAATATTGAACTTTACAAGGTATATAAACTTAATAATGGGAATTTCCCATCGGTCATAATTATTTCTGTTTGTTCATTTAGAATGGAACCTGTGTTTTTCAAACGGTTTATCTCTAGGTATTCCGAAAGGTTTAACTTTTTTCCTTTGTTTTCTACATATAATATTTCAAACTGGTCATTAAATTGATGATTCTGTTCTATTAAATGATTGCTATATGAAGAATCTGCTTTGTTGTTAAGAAAACTTCATTTGTGTTTCGAAATTCTAGTTTCAGATGAGCACCCTGTCTGCCCTATGTTCGCCGTAGTATACGAACCGCAATTCAATTTATATACCTCTGATTTTTCATCTTTGTTTGAATTATTAGTTTTTAAAGCTATATTTGTATTATTTTAGTTTAAGTAGTGTATAATTTTTGGTGTGCCAAAATAGATTAATGATTTATAATTGATATTGCTGTCTTTAGTTTTAGGGTAGACTTCAGAAATAGCTTTATTTTTAGGTTTTTTATAGAGTATTGAATTGATCATATTTCGGGGATAACTATTACACAAGTCTGCAAAAAAAAAAAAAAAATTAAGAGCTGTTTTGGTTTTTTTGCGTAATTCTTATGTTTTTGGGTGTACTGAATCCGAAAATGACTTTCATTTTGTCATAGAACGTCACGTTTTCTGACAATGTAGGTATCTATGTTAAACAAGTTGTCATCTTAAAATAAAAGATAAAAGACTAAAAAATTTTTTTTTTAATTTATAATTGCGTAACAAAACTTATTTTTTTATCCAAAATACATTCATTAGTAAGCACTAAACACATTTCTTTTTCCCAGTGAGACTCCTTTTGGTACATTTTCGCTTGTAGGAAGCACCTGGAAGGTCTCTCTGAAGCCTCCAACAGTAGTCTGCCATCATTGAGACGCTCCATCTTCCCTGGTATCTTTTTTTCCATCTCCTTAATATCTTGGTGAAATCGTTCACCTTGCTCTTCAGTCAGATCTCCTAAATTTTCTGGAAAGTAGTCGAGGTGGGAATGAAGAAAATGTACTTTTAAACTCATTAGGCAACCGAAAGCTTGAAATGCTTTTAACATTCTTTTGACGATTTGTTTGTAGTTAGGGTCTTTGTTATTGCCTAAAAATTTCTCTATGCCCTCTTTAAAGGCAATCCACCCTTCTCTTTGAGGATCCGTCATGCTTGTGATGAATTGTGGATCAGCCATAAGCCGTCTAATATCTGGTCCAACGAAAACACCTTCCTTCAACTTTGCCTCCGAGAGGCCTGGAAACTTTGATATTAAGTATTTGAAGCAATTTCCATCTCTTGGAAGTGACTTTACAAATTGCTTCATCAATCCCAGCTTTATGTGAAGCGGTGGTAGAAGAACTTTATGAAGAGGCACCGTTTCTTGCAGGACGTTATTTTCGTCAACTTTAAGCTCCCTCGGAGGCCAACACTTTTTGGTCCAGTGATTTGCTCGGTCTCTACTATCCCATAGACACAAAAAGCAAGGGAATTTGGTAAACCCAGATTGTTGTCCGAGCAACATGCCCAAGATTTTTAAATCACCGCACATTTGCCAACCGTGGTCTTTATATTTCAATTTGCAAAGAACCAATTCCAAGTTCTTGTAGGTTTCCTTGAAGGTGTACGGAATGACCGATAGGAATGGAAGCATAGAAACCGCCATTGTGAAGCAGAACTGCTTTAAGGCTTATTTTTGAAGAATCTATGAAAATACGCCACTGTGCTGGGTCGTATGAGAACTTAAATGTATCCATCAGACCTTCAATATTGGTACAATAAACCAACTCGACCTCTTGAGCAAAGTAGGAAGTGAACTGCTTCTCACGATATCTAAACCAGGAGGAAGACACTCCCGGCAAAAGTAAATTCCTTCTTTTGAGCCTTGATCCAAGCAACCCAGCAGCGTTTTTGGGAAGATTCAAGTCTCTTACCAAATCATTTAGCTCGCCCTGGGAAAACAATTTCGGACTGCTGTCATCTTCAAATTGAAAACTTGACTTGTCATCGGGTTCAGGTACAGCACCATCTTCGTCAGAACTTGGAATCTCTTCCAAGGTAGCAGGGGCCTTGGGCACTGGTATTTCGGTTCCATGAGGGATGGGACGAATAGCTGATTGCAGATTGGGGTATGAAATGGACTGCTTCCATTTTGAATTATACCCTTTCACATTACACGAACAAAAGTAACAATCATCACTATGGTTCTTTTGCTCGCGCCATACCATAGGAATCCGCATATCGGAAAGATTTTTTCTTGCCCTTAAACCAATTTCGAAGGTCTTCAACACATCGTTTGCAGACTTTATGAGGTGCCCAAACTTTATCCTGATCTCCAAGTTTTAAGCCAAAATACGCGAAGTATACTTTTTTTACAAAGTCTGTAATATCAAGTTGTGCTTTAATACCATATATTCGCCATAAATATAACAGAAACTGTCAGACGAATTCACACACTTCCGCACAGATGACATTGCACTATATTGAACCAAGATCTATAAAACAATGACGAGTTAACACGTAATTGTACCGCGCCACTTTCTACACTATCGGAGCGCGCACGTTTTGGTTACAACGTTTATGTTTGTTAATTTAGCTCACACAGGGCGTTCTTTATTTAGAAAGTAATGATAGTTATGGCCTGTATACATTTAAAAACAGTAATCAAAATAAAATTGTACCTATTTATTTATGACTTCAAGTTAGCCCAAAAAAAACCCTTTTTTTTATAATAAAATTTTGCGTTTTGCAAAATAACCTGACGTTCTGGAATTTTTTGAGTATTTTTTTAGTTTTCAAAACACCTAAATACATAGAAATCAGTTGAAAACATCCAGACAGCATTTTTGTTGCAGACCTGTGTTATTTACGGCAACTTGTTTTATTAAATTTAATTCGTTTTTGAAATCATTTTCAGATAAAGGCACACTCACTAGCCTATGTAACATACTGTGATATGTTGCAAATTTGTATTGTTTTGGGTGGTTTGAAGTATTGTGTATTGTTGTGTCTATGTGTGATGGTTTGTGAAATACTGACAATTTGTGTTTGTTTTTATCCCTTGATATAGTAAGATCTAGGAAATTAAGTGAATCTATTTTCTTCTATTTCCATTGTACATGTTATATTTTTCTGGATGGAATTAATGTGATTAAAAAATGTATTCAACTGTCTATCTGTGCCATTGAAACAAACTAAAATGTCGTCTACACTAAAACTAAAGACAGCAGTACCAATTATAAATCATTAACCTATTTTGGCACACCTTCAGAAAAAATTAAACACTTCTTAAACCAAAATAATATAAATATAGCTTTAAAAACTAATAACTTAATAGGAAAAAAAATGCCAGAGTTAAACAAAACAAAGGTGAAAAATCAGGGGTATATAAACTGAATTGCAGTTCGTGTACTAAGGCGTATCTAGGGCAGACAGGGCGCTCATTTGAAACTAGAATGTTAGAACACAAACGAGGTTTTCTTAACAACAAAACAGATTCTTCATACAGCAATCATTTAATAGAACAGAACCATAAATTTAATAACCAGTTTGAAATATTATATGTAGTCAACTATCTTTATCCTGGGTACGACTTCTATTCCCGATTTAGGCGTAACTTTGGAATCTGTCTTTTTGTCGGAAGCTACCTCTCTTGTCAACGAGAAGAAGCTCTGGAGCCCCCAAACTTTGATGTCATGTGGTTAAAAATAACGACTCAACAAACCACAAGGGTCATCTGTATCCTGTATCGACCACCAAGTGATACCAATTTTCGAACACTTTTCGCTTCTCTTGCAGACACCATCGATCATTTACAAATTAACTATCCAAGTGCCGAAATTGCCATCCTGGGCGACTTTAATGTCCACAATATCAACTGGCTTAAATATTCAAATACTATCGACGAACAAGGTCGTGAAGCTGAATCATTCTCAATCAGTTATGGCATAACTCAGCTTATTCACGAACCAACACGGATCCCTGATCGAGACGGGGAGTTCGCCAGTCTTCTTGATCTGTTTTTAACCACCAATCCGGAGATTTACACGGTCACCGTAAATCCGCTGTTAGGTTCTTCCGACCATAAACTGCTTTCGACGTCGAGTATTCTGCCAATCAGTGACAGAGAGGCGCCTAGGCCGCGCAAGATTTGGCACTACAAATCTGCTAAATGGGAAGATCTCATGGAATACTTTCGAACTTTCCCTTGAATGGACGTTTGTTTTCGATCCGATAACCCATCTGACTGCGCCACGGAGGTCTCCGATGTTATTTTGGCTGGTATGGAAGCTTACATCCCTTTTTCGAAGAAATGCTCCTCCAACGGCAAGCCTTGGTTCGACCCAAAATGCAAAGAAGCTGTTGCTTCTAAACATATTGCCTACCGACAATGGCGTGAAACACTGTAAATCGTAACATCTTTGTTCATGCCCGGAATGTTCATGCAAGGGAATTATCGACGAAACCAAGGAGGCACACAATCAACGAATTAGAAACAAACTTCTCGCTTGTCCCAACAATTCCAGGTCCTTTTGGGCAGTCGCTAAGGCAGTTAGTCAAAATTTTACCAAATCCACCATACCACCACTCACACGGCCAGATAATTCCATTGCAACAACACCTGTTGAGAGAGCGAACTTGTTGGCTGAACTCTTTGCTTCACATTCTACTGTCGATTTCCAAGGAAAAACATCACCTACTATTCCCATATTGCAGTCAAGAATGCCCGATGTTGTCTTCAGACAGCGCATCATAAAGCGTATTTTAATGAAGCTAGACACCAAGAAGGCTTCTGGCGCTGACGGAATACCTACCATAGTTCTCAAAAACTGTGCAAGGGAACTAACACCAGTTTTCTGTAGACTTTTTAGCCTATCCTACAGAAAGGGAATATTTCCGTCCTGCTGGAAATGTGCCACGGTTCAGCCGATACCTAAAAAAAGGCAAGAAGACCTTGTCAAATAACTACCGACCAGTTGCACTGCTTTCAATAATATCGAAAGTCATGGAAAAGGTTATCAATGAGCATCTTCCAAAATATCTTGAACGATTCAATATTATTAGCGATCACCAATATGGTTTTCGTAAACGTAGATCAACAGGAGATCTTCTGACTTATGTAACACATGTTTGGAACATCGCAATTGAACACTTTGGAAAATCTCGAGCGGTTGCTCTTGACATATCCAAGGCATTCGACCGTGTTTGGCACGATGGACTGTTGGCTAAGTTACGCTCTTATGGTGTGTCTGAAAGGTGCTGTTTGTGGCTCTCATGTTTCCTCAGAGAGCGTTCTTTACGAGTGGCGGCCGACGGATTTCTTTCTAACACCCTCACTATCAACGTCGGTGTGCGCCAGGGCTCCATACTATCTCCTACTCTCTTTTTCATTTACATTAACAATCTGCTGGAAAAGACCGGGAATCCAATCTACAGCTTTGCAGATGACAGTACGCTTGTCTCTTCATTCACCTTGAACGCTCGGACATTGGCTGCTCAGGCGAATATCCGCAGTCAGCAGGAGGTCGTTCAACTTAACAAAGACCTGGAAGAAATTCTATCTTGGGGTGACAGTAACCAAGTGGAATTTAACGCTACAAAAACCCAGGCGGCAGTTTTTTCTAAAAAAGTTAACGTTGCTGAACCCGACATAGTTATGTCGGGGCACTCCATTCCCCTAGCATCGTCGCTCAATTTGTTGGGCGTTAGTTTGGGAGCAAATATGTCCTGGCATGAACATGTTGCAGGCATAGCAAGGAGAGCTTCTCAAAAGTTGGGAATATTATTTAGAACCAGAAAGCTTTACACCCCACAACAACTGTTAATTTTTTACAAAGCCCAAATTCGACCAACTATGGAATACTGCTCCCACGTTTTGGGGCTCCGCTTCCAAACATACACTGCATTTGTTGGATTCTGTTCAGAGAAGAGCGGTCCGTCTGATTGGGGACCCGGAATTGACCGGCGGCCTTGATTCGCTGGAACATCGAAGAACGGTTGGCGACTTGAGTCTGTTCTACAAGTATTTTCATGGAAAGTGTTTTCGAAGGATGTAGCCCGCTTAATTCCTCCCAAAGCGGTGCATGTTAGAAATACACGTCGCGCTGGTGCTTCACATCCGTATGAGGTTCAGCTTGATACTCCGCTTACAACGCTTCTCAAGCAATCTTTTATATGGAATAATTTGCCCAGCGCTGTGTTTCCCACCGAGTACAATTTACAGCGATTCAAGAACAACGTGAATCGCTTTTTCTGCACTCGTGCCGCTCCTGAAGCGCTTTAGAGACTTCCCTGCAGCACGTGTGCTAAACCCATAAAAAAAAGAAAACAAAGGAAAAAGTTAAACTTTTTGGAATGTCTAAAAATAAACCGTTTGAAAAACACAGGTTCCATTCTAAATAAATAAATAGAAATAAATACGACCGATGGGAAATCCCCATTATTAAATTTATATACCTTATAAAATTCAGTATGTATTCCATTTCAGACTAATTGTAAAAGTAGATAATCAGCTGGAATAAAACCTAAATGTTTGTTAGTAGCAAAAAGTATCAGAAGAAGTTGCCATGTAACGAAACGCGTCATGCAATTTTGTAATAAGAAAAAGTGGAAATTTTGACAAATTGTCTTTTATTACGTTAGTTATGGATTTCCATCAAGTAAAAGCCAAAACAATTCAAAATATAAAAAACATAGTAAGATGTTTAAAATCATTGCTTTCCACACTAAAACTGGTTATTTGTTTAATAAATTTCATTTTTATTTCTTAGCAGTAAACTACACTGAGAGTATTGGAACAATATGAAAAAAAAAAAAAAAAAATTGAAGATGTAATATTAATTTATAGTCAGTTATTACATGTAAATGGCAACGTGAAGTACTGTTCCGGATGTGGATTGATAAATACCACAATAAACAAGTTATCTTTTGAATTACATTTCCTATGATGTAATTTTTGTAGTCCCGGAACGAAATTACCCCGACACAGATTACACTTTCTCACTTCGTTGTCAAGGTCTTTTAATGGTTTTTAACTAATACAACGATCACATTTGTTTAATGTCAAAATATGATTTTCCACGACAGCGTCTTTTATTTCAGTTAAGCAAACTGAGCTACTCGAAAGGACATTTCAAAAAACATGTGGACATTATGTTCTTTATTTCCTTGGTCATTGCTTCAAGAGTAATGTATAATTGTCCTAGAAGTATATTAGATAAAGATCTTCACCTTCCCCATTACCTTCACCGTCCACTCCACTTTTACCTTTACCTTCGTCTTCATCTTTAACTTTTAACGAGTATACCAATAATTTATTATTTTCAAATTTTGAATCCCTTTCACCTTCTAAATTAATTTTTAGCTGAATTGATGCTGGTTGTTATTCTTCTCGAGTGTTCATTGCTAGAGGAGCAGCTACCAATACATGGAAATGTATGACAGTAATCTGATGCTTAGATTCATTTTAACGAAATAATCTCTATCCAACTTATGAAACCGTAGGTAGCATTGATAATCTGTAGTGCTGCCGTGAGTTCTAAACACAAGAAAATTGGTTAATTTTATATTTTGTACTACAGGGCAGTCTCTAAAGCACTCCAGGAGCGGCATGTGTGCGGAAAAAGCGATTCAGGTTGTTCTTAAATCGCTGTAAGTTGTACTCGGTGGGAAACACAGCCCTGGGCAAATCATTCCAAAGGGATGATGTTCTCCCTATAAAAGACTGCTTGAAAAGCGTTGTACGCGGATTAACAAGCTGAACCTCATACGGATGTGAAGTATTAGCTCGACGTGTATTTCTAACATGCACCGCTCTGGGAGGAATTAAGCGGGCTACATCCTTCGAACACTTTCCATGAAAATACTTGTAGAACAGACTCAAGTCGCCAAGCATTCTTCGATGTTCCAACGAATCAAGGCTGCCGGTCAGTTCCGAGTCTCCAATCAGACGAACAGCTCTTCTCTGAACAGAATCCAACAAATGCAGTGTGTGTTTGGGAGCGGAGCCCCCCCACACGGGAGCAGTATTCCATAGTTGGTCGAATTTGAGCTTTGTAAAG
Source organism: Pachyrhynchus sulphureomaculatus (assembly GCA_019049505.1). Classification (NCBI taxonomy): domain Eukaryota; kingdom Metazoa; phylum Arthropoda; class Insecta; order Coleoptera; family Curculionidae; genus Pachyrhynchus; species Pachyrhynchus sulphureomaculatus. Next base: position 37,130,715 of record CM032455.1, read on the forward strand.
AATTAACAGCTGTTGTGGTGTGTAAAGGTTTCTGATTCGAAATAATATTCCCAACTTTTGAGAAACTCTCCTTGCTATGCCTGCGACATGTTCATGTCAGGACATATTTGCTCCCAAATTAACTCCCAACAAATTGAGCGATGATGCCAGGGGAATGCACTGTCCCGAAATGACTATATAGGATTCAGCAACGTTAACTTTTTTAGAAAAAACTACCGCCTCTTGTTAAGTGGAGCTGTCTGCTGCGGATATTCGCCTGAGTAGCCGATGTCCGAGCGTTCAAAGTAAATAAAGAGATAAGCATACTGTCATCTGCAAAGCTGTAGATTGGATTCCCGGTCTTTTCCAGCAGATCATCAATGTAAATGAGAAAGAGAGTAGGAGACAGAAAGAAATACGTCGACCGTCACTCGTAAAGAACGCTCTCTGAGGAAACATGAGAGCCACAAACAGAACTTTTCAGACATGCCATAAAAGCGTAGCTTGGCCAACAGTCCATTGTGCCAAATACGGTCGAATGCCTTGGATAAGTCAAGAGCAACCGCTCGAGATTCTCCAAAGTGTTCAATTACGTTGTTTTAAACATGTGTTACATAAGTCAGAAGATCTCCTGTTGATTTATGTTTGCGAAAGCCATATTGGGGATCGCTAATAATGTTGAATCCTTCAAGATATTCCAGAAGATGCCGATTGATAGCCTTTTCCATGACTTTCGATATTATTGAAAGCAGTGCACTGGTCGGTAGTTATTTGGCAAGGTCCTCTTGCCTTTTTTAGGTATCGGCTAGACTGCGGCACATTTCTAGCAGGAAGAAAATATTTCCTTTCTGTAGGATAGGTTGAAAAGTCTGCAGAAAACTGGTGTTAGTTCCCTCGCACAGTTTTTGAGAGCTCTGGTAGATATTCCGTCAGCGCCAGAAGCCTTTTTGGTGACCAGTTTCATTAAAATACGCTTTATGATACGCTGTCTGAAGACAACATAAGACATCCTTGACTGCAGTATGGGAATAATAGGTGGTGTTTTTCCTTGAAAACCGACAGTAGAATGTGAATCAAAGAGTTCAGCCAACAAGTTCGCTTTCTCAACAGGTGTCGTTGCAATAGAATTGTGTGTGAGTGGTGGTATGGTGGATTTGGTGAAATTTTGACTAACTGGCTTAGCGACTGACAAAGGGACCTGGAACTGTTGGGACAAGCGAGAAGTTTGTTTCTAATTCATTGATTGTGTACCTCCTTGGTTTCATAAATAATTCCTTTGCATCTGTTCCGGGCACGAACAAAGGTGTTACGATTTATGGTGTTAGGATTTTCACGCCATTGTCGGTATTCTTCGAAGAAGGGATGTAAGCTTCCCTACCACCCAAAATAACATCGGAGACCTCCCTGGCGCAGTCAGATGCGTTTTCGGATCGAAAACAAATGTCTATCCAAGAAAAGTTCGAAAATGTTCCATGAGAATTTCCATTTAGCTGATTTGTAGTGCCAAATCTTGCGTGGCTTAGGCACCTCTCTGTCACTGATTGGTAGGATACTCGATGTCGAAACCAGTTTATGGTCAGAAGAACCTAACGGCGGTTTTTACGGTGACCGTGTAAATCTCCGGATTGGTGGTTAAAAAAAGATCAAGAAGACTGGCGAACTCTCCGTCTCGATCAGAGATCCATGTTGGTTTAAGCCACAACTGATTGAGAATGATTCAGCTTCACGACCTTGTTCGTCGATAGTATTTGAATATTTAAGCCAGTTGATATTGTGAACATTGGAGTCGCCCAGGATGGCAATTTCGGCACTTGGACAGTTAGTTTGTAAATGATCGATGGTGTCTACAAGAGAAGCGAAAAGCGTTTTTAAAAAGTTAGTATAACTTGGTGGTCGATAAAGGATACAGATGAACTTTGTGGTTTGTTGAGTCGTTATTTTTAATCACATATGTATGTTGCAAAAATCTATTTTAAAATTATGATCTCTGCATGTCGACGAACTTTAACCAGCCCCCACCTGGAGATCCGAACGGGGGATATTTTTACCTCCGGAATTTTTTATATCCAGGTGCCTTATCATGCTATGTGGTCCCACAGTAGTTAATGTGGAGTTTTCTTGTTCTGTCTTGTCTGTTACTTCGCCACATATTAAATATTTATTCAATTATTTTCCAGTGATTTTTGAAGACGAGTTTTCAGTTTAGCTGAATGTGTTTTCATAGCTGGTAGTAGCTATTTTTTCTTCTTGTTGTTTATGCAATGCTAACTCTCGTCATCGAATTTTCTTCTCATTAACATACCTTACTATATAATTTCTGTTCCATGGCATGATATTACCTTGGCATCGACCTGCTGGGTGTTTTGTTGTTAAAAATAATTGTTATTTTGCTTGGTTATCCAATTGTTATGATGAGTTACAATAACTCATTCTGACCCTTTCCTTCTGGTGTGGCAAAAGCTTTCATACAATAACTGACAAAAACAAATTTTGTTAAATTCAAACATTAAATTATCTGTCGACTATTTTTCTGCAAACCTAACTTTATATTTAACATTTTTGTAATAGTTGGGTTGTCACTAATATATCTCTGCCACCTAACGGAAGATAGAGAGTATTATTAGTCTGTGATCTTGTCTACCGGCTTTTTCCTGAAATAACATAACTTGATCTCCAGACTATACAAAAATATCTTATTTTACAGATACCTTTCGTTTGGAGTAATGGCAAGCAAATGGTTCCTATGTTTTATTTGGAAGGAAAAAACGATTATCTAAAGTCCAAATCCGTAAACCTTATAGACCGGTGGGAAATCGTCTATCTAAAGTTTTGCTGCAAAGTTTTAAAACTCAACAAACAACATTACGATAAAGAAACTTTAAAAGTGGTAGATTTTAACTACGTAAAGAGATTCTTTCCAGAATATACAAAGTTTAGCCTTTACTGGCCCCAACAAGTCGAGGAAGAACTGCTGGCTCCAGAAGCAGCAGTTGCACTTTTACATGGCTTGAAAAGTAATTTGGAAATAGAGAAAAACGTTGATCTTTTAGAACTAATTCAATGTATTACGCCTGAAGTAGAAAGATGGAACAATCAACCTTTAACTTCGGAAGCTAAGCTTATTACTTCAGCTGATGTGGAAAAAGCATTAACTTCGGAAGATGACGTTATCACTTTTGATGGAATAGTAGGAAACGATACGGCATCATCACTTAATCAAAATTCTATTTCTAAGCGATTGGAAAAAGGTAAGCTATCATTTACTGTACTAAAATTGTGTGACACTAATGGGTCGACGAAAAATTATTTTTATACGCTCTATTACCAAGTAGAGTAAACTCAGTTTATAATAAACTACCGACCAGTAAGCATCGATAATGCCAAAAAAGCCCGGCGAAACGTTTGCGCCTAACAAGTCAAAATAATACTGATCAACGGATGTACTCCAGAACCTACAAGGAAACATATTTCTCCATCCGGAAATCTCGAAGCATTAATATATATATATATATATATATATATATATATATATATATATATATATATATATATATATATATATATATACGTACGTATACGTATATATATATATATATATATATATATATATATATATATATATATATATATATATATATATATATATATATATATATGTATATGTATATGTATATGTATACTTAAAACATATTTTTTTTTTTTCTAAATTCGACTTTATTCATCAATATAGTCCCTTTCAAGAGCGATATAATTAGTCCAACGCTTTTCTAATATTTTTATACCTTTCTTGTAGAAGGATTTGCCTTTGCCTTTAAAATAGGCCTCAGTTTCAGCGATAACTTCTTTATTGGAGCCAAATCTCTTTCCTGCGAGCATTTTTTGAGGTCTGCGAATAGATAATGGTCGCTGAGGACCAAATCTGGAGAATACGATGGATGAGGAAGCAATTCGAACTTCAATTCATGCAATTTTGCCATCGTAACCATTGACTTCTGACACGGTACATTGTCTTGGTGAAAGATCACTTTTTTCTTGTCCATTTGGGACCGTTTCTTTGCGATTTCTGCCTTCAAACGCACCAATAACTTTATATAATATTCGCCATTGATAGTTATTCCATTCTCAGCATAGTCGATAAAAATTATTCCAGGCGCGTCCTAAAATACAGAGGCCAAAACCTTCGCAGCCGACTGTTTTGTTGTGTCTTTGGTCGCTTCGGGCGGCTTTCACTGACCGCTGTCCACTCAGCTAACTGCCGATTTGATTCCAGTGTGTAGTGGTGGATCCATGTTTCACCCATTGTCACATATCGTATGAAAAAATCCTTATTATTGCGCTTAAACAGGTCCAAACACCGCTCAGAATCATCAACACGTTGTTGTTTTTGGTCCACTGTGAGCAAACGCACTACCTATTTCGAACAGAACTTTCTCATGCCCAAATGTTCATACAAAATATGACCAACACGTTCTTTTGATATCTGTAGGGTATCAGCAATTTCACTTTACGGTCATCCAAAACAATTTTGTGGATTTTTTTTGATGTTTTTCGGTGTAACCACCTCATTTGGGCGTCCAAAGCGTTCGGCATTATTTGTATCTGTACGACCGCGTTTAAATTCAACAAGACAGTAAAGGATGAGTGATTTTTCAGAGGCAGAGTCTCCGTAACACTTACCAAGACATTGTTTTGCTTGAACGGCATTTTTTTCCCATCAAAAAATAGTGTTTAATTAACACACGAAATTCAGTTTTATCCATTGATTTGAAAATATCAAAAGTAGCGTCATTAAAACCACTGTAACTTGTAAATTAATCGTCGAAACGTCATAAAATTTTGACACGTATCGCTTGAAGGTTGGTACTTCCTAAAAATCATATGGATTTGTTGAAAAGGACGACATCCATGTGTCAGACCAAAAACTTTTCAGCCTACGTTATATATATATATATATATATATATATATATATATATATATATATATATATATATCGGGTCTTCCATTAAGACCTTGACAACTTTTTTTTGAAATAAAACGCAACCCATTTGAGACATTTCGAAAATTTTACTATCGGCTTGAAGTACAATCAAAACATTTATGTATGGAATTCGACTTTATTCATATGTTCACCACGGGCACGTTTGCAGCGGTCGATTCGTTGAACCCAATCTTCGATGACTCGGCCATACATTTCGACGGAAACGGCCGCTATCTTTCTTTCAATATTGGCTCTTAGCTCCTCTAACGACGCAGGCTTGTTAGCATAGACCAACGATTTAACGTACTCCCATAAAAAGAAGTCTAGAGGTGTTAAATCACACGATCTAGGTGGCCATTCGACGGGACCATTTCTTGATGTAACACGTTCACCGAATTTAGATTGCAGTAAGTCGATTGTTACACCCGCTATGTGGCTTGTGGCGCCGTCTTGTTGAAATCACATATCATTAATGTCTAGTCCATGCAATTGATCAAAGAAATAACGTTGCAACATGCCTCTGTAGCGATCTCCATTGACTGTAACGTGACGGTTATTTTCATCAACGAAAAAGAACGGCCCAATGACATCACCGGCATGAAAACCGCACCAAACAGTAATTTTTTGTGGATGAAGTGATGTTTCTTCAAGCACATGAGGGTTTTCACCTGACCAATAACGCATATTCTGTTTGTTGACGAAACCGTTTATCCAAAAATGCGCTTCATCACTAAAGATGATTTTGCGATGAAATTGGTCATCTTCTTCCAACATTTCTAGAGCCCAATTCGAGAACGTACGTCGTTTCATATGATCGTGGTGGCTTTAGTTCTTGAGTTAACTTTAACTTATAAGGGTGTAGGCCAAGATCCTTTCGCAAAATTCGCCATAGTGTGGTCTGAGCGATGCCCAATTCTTGAGAACGCCGTGAAATCGACTGTTTTGGTTCGTTTGAGATGGACGCTTGAACGGCAGCAATATTCTGGCCACTTCGACCAACCCGTTGTCGCACTGGCACGGGAACATCAGCAGCGAATATGTTAACTCAAATTTTTTCACTAGACTATGAATTGCTTGTCTACTGGGACGAGAATTACGACCAAAAATTGGCGTTAACGCTCTTAAAGTTGCAGGCACCGACTCCAAATTTTGGTAGTAAATTTTAATTATTTGTAAACGTTGTTCGTTCGTGTACTGTACTTCACCATGATGAAAATGTTGACTTTACTGAATGTTTTGACGTTGACAATTCGGTGATTGGCTTAAGGGTGCGTTCACAGTGAAATTTCAAAGTTGTCAAGTCCCAAATGGAAGACCCTTTATATATATATATATATATATATATATATATATATATATATATATATATATATATATATATATATATATAGAGATAGAGAGAGAGAGAGAGAGAGAGAGAGAGTGTGAGTGAAGGAGGGGAAGGGTAGTTTTGACCAACTAGTTAAACAGCAAACTTGAAATTCTTAGGGTAAGCGGTCATGGAAATAGGGCTAAAAAGTTTTAAACACCTTTTTAGCTACGCCAAGCTTTCGAAAATACTTTATTTTTTCCTCAGAGTTACAAATACAGTAGAAAATTAGTTTGTAAGGTTTACAAAACCTAAAATAGTAATATCAAAAAATTACTTAGTCTAGATGATGCTTATTAGGATAATTTTTTTGAATAAAAAATAACATTGTTGTTCATATTCATGAAGCAAATTGAAAAAATTACAACCGAAAATATTTAAAAATATATAAATATAGTTTACTCCATTTTGTTAGGCAGGCTACGAGCAAATCTGTGATTTTAAGATGACGTTATTTGAAATTTTTTATATGTTTACATTTCTGTTGTTAAGGCCAGCGTCTTGTTATCTTCTGGTAAAGTTGTGGTATATATATATATATATATATATATATATATATATATATATATATATATATACATATATATACATATATATATATATATATATATATATATATATATATATATATATATATATATATATGTGTATGCAGTGTGTCCCAAAAAAGTTTATTCTTGATAAAAAGTTTTGCATCACATGGAAATCTATAATCAAGCATCGAAAGTTTAAAATATTTGATGGTATACAGGGAAAATATAAAAACTAATGATTTATAATGAAGAGTAAAGTGTATTTAAATACAGAGCAACGTATTAATTGAAAATGTTAATAGGAACTAAAAAATTATGCTCACGTTTAGATTTGTGGCCTTCCTAGTAAAAAATTCAAAAAAACTCCAGTAAACACATAAGTAATTGTTGGATTATTTATTGAATAAAAGAAAACGAAATCATTACAAATTTTAGGCTGAAAATAAATGAACATATCTTTGGAAATACCTAACAACTGCCAATAAACTTCAAAGCTAACGTCAGCTTGTATTTGCAATAATTAGAAAAGGCCATTTCAAGATGTTGATCATCTTGAGTGAGTCATTAGGGAAACATGTGAAGCTATAACACCTGACGTAATTAGAGATGTAATAAAAGATTTTTCTCGAAGAACAATCACCTGTTTTGGAAGGGCCGGTGGATACATTGAAGCACTTGTGCAGTAAAGTTAGAATTAATCCATATGTTTAGTTGTTATGTTATGAACGTAGTAATCAAGTAATGTTGAAATTTCAAAATAAAATGATATTAGCACAAATTTATTATAGATGTATGATACAATCAAAATCAGTGCATTAGTTTTTAATTAATTTCGTTTTCCTTTATTCAATAAATAATTCGACAATTAATGATGTGTTTACTGGAGTATTTTTGGATTTTTATCTAGGAAGGCCACAAATTTAAACGAGAGTTAATTTTTTAGTTCCTATTAACATTTTCAATTAATATTTTGCTCGGTATTTAAATTTAAACACACTTTACTCTTCGTTATAAATTATTATTTTTTATTTTCCCTGTATACCGTCAAATATTTTAAAGTTGATTATGGAAGTCTATGTGATGTAGAACTTTTTTATCAAGAAGAAATTTTTTTTGTAATAAGTAAGATTAACTTTTTCCCTATTTGTATAACACTTTTTGGGACACACTATATATATATATATATATATATATATATATATATATATATAAATAAATTAAGTAAATAGATAAGCGAACATAACTTGTGCCGACTTCAAAATTTTGTTTAATTTTGTGTGTTTACCTAATATATTTTGCGTATAACGTATGGCTTACATTTTTCACTGATAGTGATTACAGCGAAAATTTGTTTTGTTAATTATATTTTCTTTTATAAGCTGATAGTTATATATATATATAAATATATTATTTTTTACTTTCCTTGCTAAAGGTCTATGGGCACGATAACTCTCGAACGGAATGAGGTATCAATTTCAAACTTATATATATATATATATATATATATATATATATATATATATATATATATACATACATACATACATATATATATACATATATACTGAAGGACAGTAAAAGAGCTACTGGTAACCAACAAACTTAACTATAACACTGGAATTGCTCTTTTTTAGGTTGAGAGTACAAATAAAAGTTGTTGCATTATTTCATCGACTGAATTTTATTTTAAATTCTCAAGCTTTCGTCTGTGTTTACAAACTTCTTCAGGAGATCTGTAAGAGATTAAATTATGTAAATTATATCGGTTTATGAACTTCGTTACTGGTATAAAAGTCTTTTTTTTACTTACAAAATGTTGAGTCTATGAACCCTTTTGTTATTTAATTCATATGTAACTTTTCCCTTATAATTTTAATTTTTGTGTTCTGTGTCTTATTTAGTATTTTAAACTAATGTATTCAATAAATGATGTAAGGAAAATTTTGAAAAAATTTTATATTTATTTATATATATATATATATATATATGTATATGTATATGTATATATATATATATATATATATATATATATATATATATATATATATATGTATATATATATATATATATATATATATATATATATATATATATATATATATATATATATATATATATATATGTATATATATATATATATATATATATATATATATATATATATATATATATATATATATATATATATATATATAGAATATATATATATATAGAGAATGAAATCTATTTTTGAGGGATATCGTTTAAGGCGAAGGAAGTGAGAGGGCGATATAATTCTAATAGTAATATGACGATTTTTTTTGCCTCTGTCTTTTTGTTGACGTAATAAACAAATATTATACACAAATTTTTATAGTAAAACATAAAGAGGGTGAGAGGGGGAGGCAAGAGGGTTTACTTCGTATATGTCGTGTTATATGTTCTTCTCAATGTTTTTGGAGTTGAGGAATTCAAAAATTAGGTTATTTATATTATTGGTTTCAATTTTAATCCATCACCATAATCATTTCAGGGGAAGGGGGGTGGTAATTTAGTTACGCTTTACTTGAAAAGTCAAATTCAGAAGAACTGCATGTTTACAAGGAAAGTATTGGATAAATCACCGTACCGATTTTTTTTAAGTCGTTTCATTTTTTCTAAATTTCACTGTATGTGTGTGTGTGTAAAAAATGACTATTTCATTCCATTACCATACTTTAATAAAGCTAATGTTTTAGCGAAACACGTGTCAAGTATAAGAATCAATAAAAGTGAAAATGTTATTAAAAATTTAACTTTATTGTAGCTCGTTTGAAAATAGATTTAATATGTCTTCCTTTAGTAACAATTTATGTTAATATAATTGCCGAACCCGTCAGAACCACGAACAAAATTGTATTTTATTTTTAGAATTCAAGCCTTCAAAGAACAGTAATAATCAAGACCTTCGACCGTCAAAATTGGGTAACAAACTCATCGAAAATATTCCTAAGGTGAAATTCCGTAAATCTAAATCAACAAAAACTAAATTATTTAGTCAAGCTGAGAAAGCGTGCCGGGAAGCAAAAAGCAGAACTAAAGTTTCTCCATTAGTTTCAAAACTTCCTAAGCCAAGTGCACGCTTGAATAAAAGTCCCTCAAGAAACCAAAATACTTTTCAACGTCAACAGAAACAAGCTTCATTCGATTTGAGTTCTGTTTCTTCCCAATTTAATAAAGTACAGAAAGTGCAGAAAAAACGAAGCAAAAAGCAAGAACTTGGTGAAAATGTATATTCTGGAGGATATTATGAGAAAATATTACCTCAAAAATCTTTTCCATATATTCCAAGAGGTCAAATGATTATAAACCAAGAACCATATCGTATTTCAAATGTGTCAAAAGGTCAGACTGGTATAAACCAAGAAGCAGCTTTTGTTTCTCGAAATATATCAAAAGTTCCAGATCAATTTCATATGCCGCCGTTCTGCGAATACAACTACATGCGACCAGATTTTTTAAATCTACATCCAGCAGAAATGCTAAGGAGTGATATGGAAAAATGGATAATCTGTTACGGACACTATCTAGCTTGTCAGCGAGACTACCAAGCTCACCAAACGCGTCGAAGTAATTCCGCATAGAATACGTAAGTAAGAACCAAGTGAGGTTACATTATTAAATTCCTGACTCAAATGAAAAGTGAATCTTTTTTTATATTTAGTTAAAGTTAGTTTAGGTTAGTTTGGGTAGTATTAGGATGGTAGTACTAGTAGTAGGGGTTTGGAAAACTAAAATTGTAGCGCAAACTTTTATTCAGCAATGAATAAGAAAAATTATTGAGGTTCTTGAGTATTATCAAAAGGGAAGGTTTTAACATTTCTGTTATTTAGTTTTTTTAAGTGAGTTTAGGGTATGGAAAACTAAAATTTTAGCGCATTTCATAACTTGGTAACCCTCAAGAACCAGAAAAACTACAAAGTACTTTTAGTACTTGAGTAGTAGTAGGTTTTAGCATTTCTTCTTAGTTTAGTAAGACATTAGCAGTTGCGTGCGACTCTTTACTTTGGAGATAATAATCTTTTTTCTGAGCTAACCATGTTATTTACCATACCATAAATTTAATTGTTACATTGTTAAACGTCTTTTATTATAACTACATTTTGATATTAACTTTTTTAAACGTCAAAAATAGATTTAAGAAGAGGTAAAAGAGTTTTAGTGGTTTCTTAGCTTCTTCAGCAGAGTTATTTCACTAATGTTAATTAAAAAAAAAAAAATAAAAATAAAAATATAAAGCAGTCTACTAACCCATTATAGATACAGTTCTATGCACTCATCGTGTTTTTAATGTTACTTTATTACTTGTGTATAATTAAGAATTAGACAATCTATACATATTTTATATACTATATCTATAAAAATAAAGGGACTCCACTCAACTCAAGTGTTTTTATTCCCAAGTGTTTTTATTTCATCTAACAAGTAGATATTATTTCTGTATAATGGTCCTTTTACACGGTCATATCAGTTCTCAGTTCCGTCTCAGTTTCAGTTTTCGTTTCATTTCAGTTCTGAAGGAGGTTTGTTTTTACACCGTCCGATCAGTTCTCAGTCAGAGTTACACTTTGTCAACACAGTGTTGCCATATGTTAAAAATAAATACAAATATGTAGTCTACAACAATTCTTTTAAATAAAAATCAATAATATTGTAGTTTAAATATACCATTATTGCATAAAAACTCTTAAGAAACATAAAATTACTAAAAAAAATACAGTGCGTCTAATAATTTGGCCAGGGACTGTATATATATATATATATATATATATATATATATATATATATATATATATATATATATATATATATATATATATATATATATACATATATATATTTATATATATTTATATATATATATATATATATATATATATATATATATATATATATATATATATATATATACATATATATATATATATATATATATATATATATATATATATATATATATATATATATATATATAAATATATACACTGCTCTCTCCAAATTTAAACGAAACTGAAGATAGCTCCCAAAATGTTCGTATGTTCAAGAGCTTTTGAATGGCATTTTTTCGATATTCAATAATGGTGAACAAAAACAGAATATTGTACGAAAAAATGTATAATCAGTGTCAGAATACTCGTTTATATATATAGTAGGCGGCTAAAGCCAAGTGCATGCTTGAATAAAAGTCCCTCAAGAAACCAAAATACCCTTCAACGTCAACAGAAACAAGCTTCATTCGATTTGAGTTCTGTTTCTTCCCAATTTAATAAAGTACAGAAAGTGCAGAAAAAACGAAGCAAAAAGCAAGAACTTGGTGAAAATGTATATTCTGGAGGATATTATGAGAAAATATTACCTCAAAAATCTTTTCCATATATTCCAAGAGGTCAAATGATTATAAACCAAGAACCATATTGTATTTCAAATGTGTCAAAAGGTCATACTGGTATAAACCAAGAAGCAGCTTTTGTTTCTCGAAATATATCAAAAGTTCCAGATCAATTTCATATGCCGCCGTTCTGCGAATACAACTACATTCGACCAGATTTTTTAAATCTACATGCAGCACAAATGCTAAGGAGTGATATGGAAAAATGGATAATCTGTTACGGACACTATTTAGCTTGTCAGCGAGACTACCAAGCTCACCAAACGCGTCGAAGTAATTCCGCATAGAATACGTAAGTAAGGACCAAGTGAGGTTACATTATTAAATTCCTGACTCAAATGAAAAGTGAATCTTTTTTTTTATATTTAGTTAAAGTTAGTTTTTAGGTTAGTTTGGGTAGTATTAGGATGGTAGTACTAGTAGTAAGGGTTTGGAAAACTAAAATTGTAGCGCAAACTTTTATTCAGCAATGAATAAGGACAATTTTTGAGGTTCTTGAGTATTATCAAAAGGGAAGGTTTTAACATTTCTGTTATTTAGTTTTTTTTTAAGTGAGTTTAGGGTGTGGAAAACTAAAATTGTAGCGCATTTCATAACTTGGTAACCCTCAAGAACCAGAAGAACTACGAAGTACTTTTAGTACTTGAGTAGTAGTAGGTTTTAGCATTTCTTCTTAGTTTAGTAAGACATTAGCAGTTGCGTGCGACTCTTTACATTGGAGATAATAATCTTTTTTCTGAGCTAACCATGTTATTGATATAAATTTAATTGTTACATTGTTAAACGTCTCATTTTATTATAACTACATTTTTATATTAACCTTTTTTAAACGTCAAAAATATAGATTTAAGAAGAGGTAAAAGAGTTTTAGTGATTTTTTAGCTTCTTCAGCGTAATTATTTCACTAATGTTAATTTAAAAAAAAAAATAAATAAAAATATAAAGCAGTCTACTAACTCATTATAGATACAGTTCTATGCATTCATCGTGTTTTTAATGTTACTTTATTTCTTGTGTATAATTAAAAATTGGACAATCTATACATATTTTATATACTATATCTATAAAAATAAAGGGACTCAATTCAACTCAACTGTGTTTTTATTTCATCTAATAAGTAGATATTATTTCTGTATAATAAAGAAGGGAGCGGCAGCAGCAGCAGCAAGATCGCAGTATCGAGTAGCAGCAGCATATATATACTAGGTGTCTCTAAAAGGTGCGGAAAAAATGCTACCACAAATTCCTGAGGTTAAAATATGACGATCTAACTCAACTTACCTTAGTCTAAAAGTGGATAATTTCGGAGATACAGAGTGTCAAAAGTTCAATTTGGTTTTAGTTTTTCATAAATATTTTTTTTAATAATTTGTGTATTGTCACAATTTTCAGCTAAAGGGGGTTTTTTTGAGGTGAAAAATTGAAATCTGCATTCATTTTCATTGTAAAATTTAGAGGGCGCCACCTGCGGTACTTTGCACACATTTAAAACGAAATAACTTTTTTGAGCCACACTGTATTTTACTTTTACATAAAATTTCTTATTCTCCAACGTCTTTTGCCTAAAAAAGGTATACCTGGTAAGAGTTGATTTGAGCAGCCGTTTTTGAGATATCTGGATTAAAACAATTCATCACATTATTGTGATAAATGAACATAATTTGAAGCGAAAATTAACTGTCTAAATTTTGAATAAAAAATCTTCTTTTCCAGCTTTTAAAGGTATACCTGGTATGAGTTGAGTTTTTGGGATATTTGGATGTAAATTTTTGATTTCTTGTTTTTTTTGTGTTCATTTATCACAATAATTTAGACCTAGCCATAAACGAAATGAATTGTTTTAATCCAGATATCTCAAAAATGGCTGTTCAAATCAACTCTTACCAAGTATACCTTTTCTAGGTTAAAGATGTTGGAGAATAAGAAATTTTATGTAAAAGTAAAATACAGTGTGGCTCAAAAAAGTTATTTCGTTTCAAATGTGTGCAAAGTACCGCAGGTGGCGCCCGCTAAATTTTACAATGAAAATGAATGCAGATTTTAATTTTTCACCCCAAAAAAAACCCTTTAGCTGAAAATTGTGACAATACACCAATTATTAAAAAAAATATTTATGAAAAACTAAAACCAAATTGAACTCTTGACACTCTGTATCTCCGAAATCATCCACTTTTGGACTGAGGTAAGTTGAGTTAGATCGTCATATTTTGACCTCAGGAATTTGTGGTAGCATTTTTTCCGCACCTTTTAGAGACACCATATATATATATATATATATATATATATATATATATATATATATATATATATATATATATATATATATATATATCCCAAAAAGTTGTGTACAAATGGAGAAAAGGTTTTTTATCTTACATATTACAAAAAAAAATATTCTTGATCACATGGAAATCCATAATCAAGCATCAAAAGTTTAAAATATTTGATGGTATACAGGGAATATAAAAAATATTGATTTATAATGAAGAGTAAAGTGTGTTTTTAAATTTAAATATATTGAATAAAAGAAAACGAAATCTGCAAATTTTCGGCTGAAATAAATATCTTTGAAAATACCTATCAACTGTCAATAAACTGTAAAGCTAACGTCAGTCTGTATTTGCAATAATTAGAAATCCCAGTAAAATTGAGTGTTGAAGATAAAATCGAAATTGTTCTCATAGTTGGAGATAATTATAAAACCTTTAGAGAAGCAGCAGAAATTTTTAATAATAGACACCCTGATAAAACTGTACACCTCACAACTATAGGATATCTAATAAATACATTCAAGATTTATGGAAGTGTTGATAATAAATTTGAAAA
>CM032455.1:37145907-37218319 GCA_019049505.1 Pachyrhynchus sulphureomaculatus
TGAATTATAACCCTTTCACATTACACGAACAAAAGTATAACAATCATCACTATGGTTCTTTTGCTCCGCGCCATACCATAGGAATCGCATATCGGAAAGCTGTTTTCTTGCCCTTAAACCAATTTCGAAGGGTCTTCAACACATCGTTTGCAGACTTTATGAGGTGCCCAAACTTTATCCTGATCACCCAGTTTTAAGCCAAAATACGCGAATATACTTTTTTTACAAGTCCGTAATATTAAGTTGTTGCTTAAATACCATATATTCGCCACAAATATAACAGAAACTGGTCTCAGACGAATTCACACACTTCCGCACAGATGACGTTGCTGTATATTGAAACCAAGATCTATAAAACAATGACGAGTTAACACGTAATTGTACCGCGCCACTTTCTACACTATCGAGCTGCGCACGTTCTGGTTACAACGTTTATGTTTGTTAATTTAGCTCACACAGGGCGTTCTTAGAAAGTAAATGATAGTTATATGGCCTGTAATACATTAAAAACAGTAATCAAAATAAAATTGTACCTATTTATTTATGACTTCAAGTTAGCCCAAAAAACCCTTTTTATAATAAAAATTGCGTTTTGCAAAATAACCTGACGTTCTGGAATTTTTTTGAGTATTTTTTTAGTTACATTTCAAAACACCTAAATACATAGAAATCATTGAAAACATCCAGAACAGCATTTTGTTGCAGACCTGTGTAAATTTACGGCACACTGGTTTTATTAAATTTAATTCGTTTTTTGAATTTCATTTTCATGATAAAGGCACACTCACTAGCCCTATGTAACATACTGTGATATGTTGCAATATTTGTATTGTGTTTTGGGTGGTTTGAAGGTATTGTGTATTGTTGTGTCTATGTGTGATGGTTTGTGAAATACTGACAATTTTGTGTTTGTTTTTTATTCCCTTGATATAGTAAGATCTAGGAAATTAAGTGAATCATTTTCTTCTATTTCCATTGTACATGTTATATGTTTTCTGGATGGTATTGATGTATTGATTTAAAAATGTATTCAACTGTCGTATCTGTGCCATTGAAACAAACTAAAATGTCGTCTACACTAAAACTAAAGACACAGCTATCAATTATAGATCATTAACCTATTTTGGCACACCTTCAGAAAAAATTAAACACTTCTTTAAACCAAAATAATAAAATATAGCTTAAAAACTAATAACTTAATAGGAAAAAAATGCCAGAGTTTAAAACAAAACAAAGGTGAAAAATCAGGGGGTATATAAACTGAATTGCAGTTCGTGTACTAAGGCGTTATCTAGGGCAGACAGGGGCGGCTCATTTGAAACTAGAATGTTAGAACACAAACGAGGTTTTCTTAACAACAAAAACAGATTCTTCATATAGCAATCATTTAATAGAACAGAACCATAAATTTAATAACCAGTTTGAAATATTATATGTAGTCAACTATCTTTATCCTGGGTACGACTTCTATTCCCCGATTTAGGCGTTAACTTTGGAATCTGTCTTTTTGTCGAAGCGACCTCTCTTGTCAACGAGAAGAAGCTCTGGAGCCCCCAAACTTTGATGTTAAGTGGTTAAAAATAACGACTCAACAAACCACAAGGTTCATCTCTGTATCCTGTATCGACCACCAAGTGATACCAATTTTCGAACACTTTTCGCTTCTCTTGCAGACACCATCGATCATTTACAAATTAACTATCCTAAGTGCCGAAATTGCCATCCTGGGCGACTTTAATGTCCACAATATCAACTGGCTTAAATATTCAAATACTATCGACGAACAAGGTCGTGAAGCTGAATCATTCTCAATCAGTTATGGCTTAACTCAGCTTATTGACGAACCAACACGGATCCCTGATCGAGGACGGGAGTTCGCCAGTCTTCTTGATCTGTTTTTAAACACCAATCCGGAGATTTACACGGTCACCGTAAATCCGCCGTTAGGTTCTTCCGACCATAAACTGCTTTCGACATCGAGTATACCTGCCAATCAGTGACAGAGAGGCGCCTAGGGCGCTCGCAAGATTTGGCACTACAAATCTGCTAAATGGGAAGATCTCATGGAATACTTTCGAACTTTCCTTGGGATGAATAACGTTTGTTTTCGATCCGATAACCCATCTGACTGCGCCACGGAGGTCTCTCCGATGTTATTTTGGCTGGTTATGGAAGCATTTACATCCCTTTTTACGAAGAAATGGCTCCTCGACCAACGGCAAGCCCTTGGTTCGACCGAAAATGCAAAGAAGCTGTTGCTTCTAAACATATTGCCTACCGACAATGGGTGTGAAAATCCTAACACCATTAAATCGTAACATCTTTGTTCATGCCCCCGGAACAGAATGCAAGGGAATTATCGACGAAACCAAGGAGAGGCACACAATCAACGAATTAGAAACAAACTTCTCGCTTGTCCCAACAATTCCAGGTCCTTTGGGCAGATCGCTAAGGCAGTTAGTCAAAATTTTACAAATCCACCATACCACCACTCACACGGCCAGATAATTCCATTGCAACCACACCTGTTGAGAGAGCGAACTTGTTGGCTGAAACTCTTTGCTTCACATTCTACTGTCGATTTCCAAGGAATAAACACCACCTACTATTCCCATATTGCAGTCAAGGATGCCGATGTTGTCTTCAGACAGCGCATCATAAAGCGTATTTTAATGAAGCTAGACACCAAGAAGGCTTCTGGCGCTGACGGAATACCTGCCATAGTTCTCAAAAACTGTGCAAGGGAAACTAACACCAGTTTTCTGTAGACTTTTTAACCTATCCTACAGAAAGGGAATATTTTCCGTCCTGCTGGAAATGTGCCACGGTTCAGCCGATACCTAAAAAAGGCAAAAAGACCTTGTCAAATAACTACCGACCAGTTGCACTGCTTTCAATAATATCGAAAGTCATGGAAAAGGTTATCAATGAGGCATCTTCTAAAATATCTTGAACGATTCAATATTATTAGCGATCACCAATATGGTTTTCGTAAACATAGATCAACAGGAGATCTTCTGACTTATGTAACACATGTTTGGAACAACGCAATTGAACACTTTGGAGAATCTCGAGCGGTTGCTCTTGACATATCCAAGGCATTCGACCGTGTTTGGGCACGATGGACTGTTGGCTAAGTTACGCTCTTATGGTGTGTCTGAAAGGTGCTGTTTGTGGCTCTCATGTTTCCTCAGAGAGCGTTCTTTACGAGTGGCGGTCGACGGATTTCTTTCTAACACCTCACTATCAACGCCGGTGTGCGCCAGGTACTCCATACTATCTCCTACTCTCTTTTTCATTTACATTAACGATCTGCTGGAAAAGACCGGGAATCCAATCTACAGCTTTGCAGATGACAGTACGCTTGTCTCTTCATTCACCTTGAACGCTCGGACATCGGCTGCTCAGGCGAATATCCGCAGACAGCAGGAGGTCGTTCAACTTAACACCTGGAAGAAATTCTATCTTGGGGTGACAGTAACCAAGTGGAATTTAACGCTACTCAAAACCCAGGCGGCAGTTTTTTCTAAAAAAGTTAACGTTGCTGAACCCGACATAGTTATGTCGGGGCACTCCATTCCCCTAGCATCGTCGCTCAATTTGTTGGGCGTTAGTTTGGGAGCAAATATGTCCTGGCATGAACATCTTGCAGGCATAGCAAGGAGAGCTTCTCAAAAGTTGGGAATATTATTTAGAACCAGAAAGCTTTTTACACGCCACAACAACTGTTAATTCTTTACAAAGCCCAAATTCGACCAACTATGGACTACTGCTCCCACGTTTGGGGCTCCGCTCCAAAAAAATACACTGCATTTGTTGGATTCTGTTCAGAGAAGAGCGGTCCGTCTGATTGGGGACCCGGAATTGACCGGCGGCCTTGATTCGCTGGAACATCGAAGAACGGTTGGCGACTTGAGTCTGTTCTACAAGTATTTTCATGGAAAGTGTTTGAAGGATGTAGCCCGCTTAATTCCTCCCAAAGCGGTGCATGTTAGAAATACACGTCGCGCTGGTGCTTCACATCCGTATGAGGTTCAGCTTGATACTCCGCTTACAACGCTTCTCGAGCAATCTTTTATATGGAATAATTTGCCCAGCGCTGTGTTTCCCACCGAGTACAATTTACAGCGATTCAAGAACAACGTGAATCGCTTTTTTCTGCACTCGTGCCGCTCCTGAAGCGCTTTAGGGACTTCCCTGCAGCACGTGTGCTAAACCCATAAAAAAAAAGAAAACAAAGGAAAAAGTTAAAACTTTTTGGAATGTCTAAAAATAAACCGTTTGAAAAAACACAGGTTCCATTCTAAATGAAATAAATAGAAATAAATACGACCGATGGGAAATCCCCATTATTAAATTTATATACCTTATAAAATTCAGTATGTATTCCATTTCAGACTAATTGTAAAAGTAGATAATAAGCTGGAATAAAACCTAAATGTTTGTTAGTAGCAAAAAAGTATCAGAAGAAGTTGCCATGTAACGAAACGCGTCATGCAATTTTGTAATAAGAAAAAGTGGAAATTTTGACAAATTGTTTTATTACGTTAGTTATGGATTTCCATCAAGTAAAAGCCAAACAATTCAAAATATAAAAAACATAGTAAGATGTTTAAAATCATTGCTTTCCACACTAAAACTAGTTATTTGTTTAATAAATTTCATTTTATTTCTTAGCAGTAAACTACACTGAGAGTATTGGAACAATATGAAAAAAAAAAAAAAAATTGAAGATGTAATATTAATTTATAGTCAGTTATTACATGTAAATGGCAACGTGAAGTACTGTTCGGATGTGGATTGATAAATACCACAATAAACAAGTTATCTTTTGAATTACATTTCTATGATGTTAATTTTTGTAGTCCCGGAACGAAATTACCCCGACACAGATTACACTTTCTCACTTCGTTGTCAAGGTCTTTTAATGGTTTTTAACTAATACAACGATCACATTTGTTTAATGTCAAAATATGATTTTCCACGACAGCGTCTTTTATTTCAGTTAAGCAAACTGAGCTACTCGAAAGGACACTTCAAAAAACATGTGGACATTATGTTCTTTATTTCCTTGGTCATTGCTTCATGAGTAATGTATAATTGTCCTAGAAGTATATTAGATAAAGATCTTCACCTTCCCCATTACCTTCACCGTCCACTCCACTTTTACCTTTACCTTCGTCTTCATCTTTAACTTCTAACGAGTATACCAATAATTTATTATTTTCAATTTTGAAATCCCTTTCACCTTCTAAATTAATTTTCAGCTGAATTGATGCTGGTTGTTATTCTTCTCGAGTGTTCATTGCTAGAGGAGCAGCTACCAATACATGGAAATGTATGACAGTAATCTGATGCTTAGATTCATTTTAACGAAATAATCTCTATCCAACTTATGAAACCGTAGGTTAGCATTGATAATCTGTAGTGCTGCCGTGAGTTCTAAACACAAGAAAATTGGTTAATTTTATATTTTGTGCTACAGGGCAGTCTCTAAAGCACTCCAGGAGCGGCATGTGTGCGGAAAAAAGCGATTCAGGTTGTTCTTAAATCGCTGTAAGTTGTACTCGGTGGGAAACACAGCCCTGGGCAAATCATTCCAAAGGGATGATGTTCTCCCTATAAAAGACTGCTTGAAAAGCGTTGTACGCGGATTAACAAGCTGAACCTCATACGGATGTGAAGTATTAGCTCGACGTGTATTTCTAACATGCACCGCTCTGGGAGGAATTAAGCGGGCTACATCCTTCGAACACTTTCCATGAAAATACTTGTAGAACAGACTCAAGTCGCCAAGCATTCTTCGATGTTCCAACGAATCAAGGCTGCCGGTCAGTTCCGAGTCTCCAATCAGACGAACAGCTCTTCTCTGAACAGAATCCAACAAATGCAGTGTGTGTTTGGGAGCGGAGCCCCCCCACACGGGAGCAGTATTCCATAGTTGGTCGAATTTGAGCTTTGTAAAGAATTAACAGCTGTTGTGGAGTGTAAAGGTTTCTGATTCGAAATAATATTCCCAACTTTTGAGAAACTCTCCTTGCTATGCCTGCGATATGTTCATGTCAGGACATATTTGCTCCCAAA
Organism: Pachyrhynchus sulphureomaculatus; assembly: GCA_019049505.1. Lineage (NCBI taxonomy): Eukaryota > Metazoa > Arthropoda > Insecta > Coleoptera > Curculionidae > Pachyrhynchus > Pachyrhynchus sulphureomaculatus. Next base: position 37,151,992 of record CM032455.1, read on the forward strand.
TTAACTCCAACAAATTGAGCGATGATGCCAGGGGAATGGACTGTCCCGAAATGACTATATAGGATTCAGCAACGTTAACTTTTTTAGAAAAAACTACCGCCTGGGTTTTTGTAGCGTTAAATTCCACTTGGTTACTGTCACCCCAAGAAGAAATTTCTTCCAGGTCTTTGTTAAGTGGAGCGACCTCTTGCTGTCTGCGGATATTCTCCTGAGTAGCCGATGTCCGAGCGTTCAAAGTAAATAAAGAGATAAGCATACTGTCATCTGCAAAGCTGTAGATTGGATTCCCGGTCTTTTCCAGCAGATCATCAATGTAAATGAGAAAGAGAGTAGGAGACAGAAAGAAATACGTCGACCGTCACTCGTAAAGAACGCTCTCTGAGGAAACATGAGAGCCACAAACAGAACTTTTCAGACATGCCATAAAAGCGTAGCTTGGCCAACAGTCCATTGTGCCAAATACGGTCGAATGCCTTGGATAAGTCAAGAGCAACCGCTCGAGATTCTCCAAAGTGTTCAATTACGTTGTTTTAAACATGTGTTACATAAGTCAGAAGATCTCCTGTTGATTTATGTTTGCGAAAGCCATATTGGGGATCGCTAATAATGTTGAATCCTTCAAGATATTCCAGAAGATGCCGATTGATAGCCTTTTCCATGACTTTCGATATTATTGAAAGCAGTGCAACTGGTCGGTAGTTATTTGGCAAGGTCCTCTTGCCTTTTTTAGGTATCGGCTAGACTGCGGCACATTTCTAGCAGGAAGAAAATATTTCCTTTCTGTAGGATAGGTTGAAAAGTCTGCAGAAAACTGGTGTTAGTTCCCTCGCACAGTTTTTGAGAGCTCTGGTAGATATTCCGTCAGCGCCAGAAGCCTTTTTGGTGACCAGTTTCATTTAAAATACGCTTTATGATACGCTGTCTGAAGACAACATAAGACATCCTTGACTGCAGTATGGGAATAATAGGTGGTGTTTTTCCTTGAAAACCGACAGTAGAATGTGAATCAAAGAGTTCAGCCAACAAGTTCGCTTTCTCAACAGGTGTCGTTGCAATAGAATTGTGTGTGAGTGGTGGTATGGTGGATTTTGGTGAAATTTTGACTAACTGGCTTAGCGACTGACAAAGGGACCTGGAACTGTTGGGACAAGCGAGAAGTTTGTTTCTAATTCATTGATTGTGTACCTTCTTGGTTTCATAAATAATTCCTTTGCATCTGTTCCGGGCACGAACAAAGGTGTTACGATTTATGGTGTTAGGATTTTCACGCCATTGTCGGTATTCTTCGAAGAAGGGATGTAAGCTTCCCTACCACCCAAAATAACATCGGAGACCTCCCTGGCGCAGTCAGATGCGTTTTCGGATCGAAAACAAATGTCTATCCAAAGAAAAGTTCGAAAATGTTCCATGAGAACTTTCCATTTAGCTGATTTGTAGTGCCAAATCTTGCGTGGCTTAGGCACCTCTCTGTCACTGATTGGTAGGATACTCGATGTCGAAACCAGTTTATGGTCAGAAGAACCTAACGGCGGTTTTACGGTGACCGTGTAAATCTCCGGATTGGTGGTTAAAAAAAGATCAAGAAGACTGGCGAACTCTCCGTCTCGATCAGAGATCCATGTTGGTTCGTCAATAAGCTGAGTTAAGCCACAACTGATTAGAATGATTCAGCTTCACGACCTTGTTCGTCGATAGTATTTGAATATTTAAGCCAGTTGATATTGTGAACATTGGAGTCGCCCAGGATGGCAATTTCGGCACTTGGACAGTTAGTTTGTAAATGATCGATGGTGTCTACAAGAGAAGCGAAAAGCGTTTTAAAGTTAGTATAACTTGGTGGTCGATAAAGGATACAGATGAACTTTGTGGTTTGTTGAGTCGTTATTTTTAATCACATATGTATGTTGCAAAAATCTATTTTAAAATTATGATCTCTGCATGTCGACGAACTTTAACCAGCACCCACCTGGAGATTCGAACGGGGGATATTTTACCTCCGGAATTTTTTATATCCAGGTGCCTTATCATGCTATGTGGTCCCACAGTAGTTAATGTGGAGTTTTCTTGTTCTGTCTTGTCTGTTACTTCGCCACATATTAAATATTTATTCAATTATTTTCCAGTGATTTTTGAAGACGAGTTTTCAGTTTAGCTGAATGTTGTGTTTCATAGCTGGTAGTAGCTATTTTTTCTTCTTGTTGTTTATGCAATGCTAACTCTCGTCATCGAATTTTCTTCTCATTAACATACCTTACTATATAATTTCTGTTCCATGGCATGATATTACCTTGGCATCGACCTGCTGGGTGTTTTGTTGTTAAAAATAATTGTTATTTTGCTTGGTTATCCAATTGTTATGATGAGTTACAATAACTCATTCTGACCCTTTCCTTCTGGTGTGGCAAAAGCTTTCATACAATAACTGACAAAAACAAATTTTGTTAAATTCAAACATTAAATTATCTGTCGACTATTTTTCTGCAAACCTAACTTTATATTTAACATTTTTGTAATAGTTGGGTTGTCACTAATATATCTCTGCCACCTAACGGAAGATAGAGAGTATTATTAGTCTGTGATCTTGTCTACCGGCTTTTTCCTGAAATAACATAACTTGATCTCCAGACTATACAAAAATATCTTATTTTACAGATACCTTTCGTTTGGAGTAATGGCAAGCAAATGGTTCCTATGTTTTATTTGGAAGGAAAAAACGATTATCTAAAGTCCAAATCCGTAAACCTTATAGACCGGTGGGAAATCGTCTATCTAAAGTTTTGCTGCAAAGTTTTAAAACTCAACAAACAACATTACGATAAAGAAACTTTAAAAGTGGTAGATTTTAACTACGTAAAGAGATTCTTTCCAGAATATACAAAGTTTAGCCTTTACTGGCCCCAACAAGTCGAGGAAGAACTGCTGGCTCCAGAAGCAGCAGTTGCACTTTTACATGGCTTGAAAGTAATTTGGAAATAGAGAAAAACGTTGATCTTTTAGAACTAATTCAATGTATTACGCCTGAAGTAGAAAGATGGAACAATCAACCTTTAACTTCGGAAGCTAAGCTTATTACTTCAGCTGATGTGGAAAAAGCATTAACTTCGGAAGATGACGTTATCACTTTTGATGGAATAGTAGGAAACGATACGGCATCATCACTTAATCAAAATTCTATTTCTAAGCGATTGGAAAAAGGTAAGCTATCATTTACTGTACTAAAAATTGTGTGACACTAATGGGTCGACGAAAAAAATTATTTTTATACACTCTATTACCAAGTAGAGTAAACTCAGTTTATAATAAACTACCGACCAGTAAGCATCGATAATGCCAAAAAAGCCCGGCGAAACGTTTGCGCCTAACAAGTCAAAATAATACTGATCAACGGATGTACTCCAGAACCTACAAGGAAACATATTTCTCCATCCGGAAATCTCGAAGCATTAATATATATATATATATATATATATATATATATATATATATATATATATATATATATATATATATATATACGTACGTATACGTATATATATATAAATATATATATATATATATATATATATATATATATATATATATATATATATATATATATATATATATATATGTATATGTATACTTAAAACATATTTTTTTTCTAAATTCGACTTTATTCATCAATATAGTCCCTTTCAAGAGCGATATAATTAGTCCAACGCTTTTCTAATATTTTTATACCTTTCTTGTAGAAGGATTTGCCTTTGCCTTTAAAATAGGCCTCAGTTTCAGCGATAACTTCTTTATTGGAGCCAAATCTCTTTCCTGCGAGCATTTTTTGAGGTCTGCGAATAGATAATGGTCGCTGAGGACCAAATCTGGAGAATACGATGGATGAGGAAGCAATTCGAACTTCAATTCATGCAATTTTGCCATCGTAACCATTGACTTCTGACACGGTACATTGTCTTGGTGAAAGATCACTTTTTTCTTGTCCATTTGGGACCGTTTCTTTGCGATTTCTGCCTTCAAACGCACCAATAACTTTATATAATATTCGCCATTGATAGTTATTCCATTCTCAGCATAGTCGATAAAAATTATTCTAGGCGCGTCCTAAAATACAGAGGCCAAAACCTTCGCAGCCGACTGTTTTGTTGTGTCTTTGGTCGCTTCGGGCGGCTTTCACTGACTGCTGTCCACTCAGCTAACTGCCGATTTGATTCCGGTGTGTAGTGGTGGATCCATGTTTCACCCATTGTCACATATCGCATGAAAAAATCCTTATTATTGCGCTTAAACAGGTCCAAACACCGCTCAGAATCATCAACACGTTGTTGTTTTTGGTCCACTGTGAGCAAACGCACTACCTATTTCGAACAGAACTTTCTCATGCCCAAATGTTCATACAAAATATGACCAACACGTTCTTTTGATATCTGTAGGGTATCAGTTATCTCACGCAATTTCACTTTACGGTCATCCAAAACAATTTTGTGGATTTTTTTGATGTTTTTCGGTGTAACCACCTCATTTGGGCGTCCAAAGCGTTCGGCATTATTTGTATCTGTACGACCGCGTTTAAATTCAACAAGACAGTAAAGGATGAGTGATTTTTCAGAGGCAGAGTCTCCGTAACACTTACCAAGACATTGTTTTGCTTGAACGGCATTTTTTCCCATCAAAAAATAGTGTTTAATTAACACACGAAATTCAGTTTTTTCCATTGTTTTGAAAATATCAAAAAAGTAGCGTCATTAAAACCACTGTAACTTGTAAATTAATCGTCGAAACGTCATAAAATTTTGACACGTATCGCTTGAAGGTTGGTACTTCCTAAAAATCATATGGATTTGTTGAAAAGGACGACATCCATGTGTCAGACCAAAAACTTTTCAGCCTACGTTATATATATATATATATATATATATATATATATATATATATATATATATATATATATATATATATATATATATATATATCGGGTCTTCCATTAAGAACTTGACAACTTTTTTTTGAAATAAAACGCAACCCATTTGAGACATTTCGAAAATTTTACTATCGGCTTGAAGTACAATCAAAACATTTATGTATGGAATTCGACTTTATTCATATGTTCACCACGGGCACGTTTGCAGCGGTCGATTCGTTGAACCCAATTTTCGATGACTCGGCCATACATTTCGACGGAAACGGCCGCTATCTCTCTTTCAATATTGGCTCTTAGCTCCTCTAACGACGCAGGCTTGTTAGCATAGACCAACGATTTAACGTACTCCCATAAAAAGAAGTCTAGAGGTGTTAAATCACACGATCTAGGTGGCCATTCGACGGGACCATTTCTTGATGTAACACGTTCACCGAATTTAGATTGCAGTAAGTCGATTGTTACACCCGCTATGTGGCTTGTGGCGCCGTCTTGTTGAAATCACATATCATTAATGTCTAGTCCATGCAATTGATCAAAGAAATAACGTTGCAACATGCCTCTGTAGCGATCTCCATTGACTGTAACGTGACGGTTATTTTCATCAACGAAAAAGAACGGCCCAATGACATCACCGGCATGAAAACCGCACCAAACAGTAATTTTTTGTGGATGAAGTGATGTTTCTTCAAGCACATGAGGGTTTTCACCGGACCAATAACGCATATTCTGTTTGTTGACGAAACCGTTTATCCAAAAATGCGCTTCATCACTAAAGATGATTTTGCGATGAAATTGGTCATCTTCTTCCAACATTTCTAGAGCCCAATTCGAGAACGTACGTCGTTTCATATGATCGAGTGGCTTTAGTTCTTGAGTTAACTTTAACTTATAAGGGTGTAGGCCAAGATCCTTTCGCAAAATTCGCCATAGTGTGGTCTGAGCGATGCCCAATTCTTGAGAACGCCGTGAAATCGACTGTTTTGGTTCGTTTGAGATGGACGCTTGAACGCCAGCAATATTCTGGCCACTTCGACCAACCCGTTGTCTCACTGGCACGGGAACATCAGCAGCGAATATGTTAACTCAAATTTTTTCACTAGACTATGAATTGCTTGTCTACTGGGACGAGAATTACGACCAAAAATTGGCGTTAACGCTCTTAAAGTTGCAGGCACCGACTCCAAATTTTGGTAGTAAATTTTAATTATTTGTAAACGTTGTTCGTTCGTGTACTGTACTTCACCATGATGAAAATGTTGACTTTATTGAATGTTTTGACGTTGACAATTCGGTGATTGTCTTAAGGGTGCGTTCACAGTGAAATTTCAAAGTTGTCAAGTCCCAAATGGAAGACCCTTTATATATAACATATATATATATATATATATATATATATATATATATATATATATATATATATATATATGTATATATATATATATATATATATATATATATATATATATATATATATATATATATAGAGAGAGAGAGAGAGAGAGAGAGAGAGTGAGAGTGAAGGAGGGGAAGGGTAGTTTTGGCCAACTAGTTAAACAGCAAACTTGAAATTCTTAGGGTAAGCGGTCATGGAAATAGGGCTAAAAAGTTTTAAACACCTTTTTAGCTACGCCAAGCTTTCGAAAATACTTTATTTTTTTCCTCAGAGTTACAAATACAGTAGAAAATTAGTTTGTAAGGTTTACAAAACCTAAAATAGTAATATCAAAAAATTACTTAGTCCTAGATGATGCTTATTAGGATAATTTTTTTGAATAAAAATAACTTGTTCATATTCATGAAGAAAATTGAAAAAATTACAACCGAAAATATTTAAAAATATATAATATAGTTTACTCCATTTGTTAGGCAGGCTACGAGCAAATCTGTGATTTTAAGATGACGTTATTTGAAATTTTTTATATGTTTACATTTCTGTTGTTAAGGCCAGCGTCTTATTATCTTCTGGCAAAGTTGTGGTATATATATATATATATATATATATATATATATATATATATATATATATATATATATGTGTATGCAGTGTGTCCCAAAAAAGTTTATTCTTGATAAAAAGTTTTGCATCACATGGAAATCTATAATCAAGCATCGAAAGTTTAAAATATTTGATGTTATACAGGGAAAATAAAAACTAATGATTTATAATGAAGAGTAAAGTGTATTTAAATACAGAGCAACGTATTAATTGAAAATGTTAATAGGAACTAAAAAATTATGCTCACGTTTAGATTTGTGGCCTTCCTAGTAAAAAATTCAAAAAAACTCCAGTAAACACATAAGTAATTGTTGGATTATTTATTGAATAAAAGAAAACGAAATCATTACAAATTTTAGGCTGAAAATAAATGAACATATCTTTGGAAATACCTAAAAACTGCCAATAAACTTCAAATCTAACGTCAGCTTGTATTTGCAATAATTAGAAAAGGCCATTTCAAGATGTTGATCATCTTGAGTGAGTCATTAGGGAAACATGTGAAGCTATAACACCTGACGTAATTAGAGATGTAATAAAAGATTTTTCTCGAAGAACAATCACCTGTTTTGGAAGGGCCGGTGGATACATTGAAGCACTTGTGCAGTAAAGTTAGAATTAATCCATATGTTTAGTTGTTATGTTATGAACGTAGTAATCAAGTAATGTTGAAATTTCAAAATAAAATGATATTAGCACAAATTTATTATAGATGTATGATACAATCAAAATCAGTGCATTAGTTTTTAATTAATTTCGTTTTCCTTTATTCAATAAATAATTCGACAATTAATGATGTGTTTACTGGAGTATTTTTGGATTTTTATCTAGGAAGGCCACAAATTTAAACGAGAGTTAATTTTTTAGTTCCTATTAACATTTTCAATTAATATTTTGCTCGGTATTTAAATTTAAACACACTTTACTCTTCGTTATAAATTATTATTTTTTATTTTCCCTATATACCGTCAAATATTTTAAAGTTGATTATGGAAGTCTATGTGATGTAGAACTTTTTATCAAGAAGAAATTTTTTTTGTAATAAGTAAGATTAACTTTTTCTCTATTTGTATAACACTTTTTGGGACACACTATATATATATATATATATATATATATATATATATATAAATAAATTAAGTAAATAGATAAGCGAACATAACTTGTGCCGACTTCAAAATTTTGTTTAATTTTGTGTGTTTACCTAATATATTTTGCGTATAACGTGTTAATTACATATGGCTTACATTTTTCACTGATAGTGATTACAGCGAAAATTTGTTTTGTTAATTATATTTTCTTTTATAAGCTGATAGTTATAAACTTTTTGACGAATAAAAGAATATATTATTTTTTACTTTCCTTGCTAAAGGTCTATGGGCACGATAACTCTCGAACGGAATGAGGTATCAATTTCAAACTTATATATATATATATATATATATATATATATATATATATATATATATATATATATATATATATATACATATATATACATATATATACATATATATACATATATACTGAAGGACAGTAAAAGAGCTACTAGTAACCAACAAACTTAACTATAACACTGGAATTGCTCTTTTTTAGGTTGAGAGTGCAAATAAAAGTTGTTGCATTATTTTCATCGACTGAATTTTATTTTAAATTCTCAAGCTTTCGTCTGTGTTTACAAACTTCTTCAGGAGATCTGTAAGAGATTAAATTATGTAAATTATATCGGTTTATGAACTTCATTACTGGTATAAAAGTCTTTTTTTTACTTACAAAATGTTGAGTCTATGAACCCTTTTGTTATTTAATTCATATGTAACTTTTCCCTTATAATTTTGATTTTTGTGTTCTGTGTCTTATTTAGTATTTTAAACTAATGTATTCAATAAATGATGTAAGGAAAATTTTGAAAAAATTTTATATTTATTTATTTATATATATATATATATATATATATATATATATATATATATATATATTTATTTATATGTATATATATATATATATATATATATATATATATATATATATGTATATGTATATATATATATATATATATATATATATATATATATATATATATATATATATATATATATATATATATATATATATATATATAGAATATATATATATAGAGAATGAAATCTATTTTTGAGGGATATCGTTTAAGGCGAAGGAAGTGAGAGGGCGATATAATTCTAATAGTAATATGACGATTTTTTGCCTCTGTCTTTTTGTTGACGTAATAAACAAATATTATACACAAATTTTTATAGTAAAACATAAAGAGGGTGAGAGGGGGGAGGCAAGAGGGTTTACTTCGTATATGTCGTGTTATATGTTCTTCTCAATGTTTTTGGAGTTGAGGAATTCAAAAATTAGGTTATTTATATTATTGGTTTCAATTTTAATCCATCACCATAATCATTTCAGGGGAAGGGGGTGGTAATTTAGTTACGCTTTACTTGAAAAGTCAAATTCAGAAGAACTGCATGTTTACAAGGAAAGTATTGGATAAATCACCGTACCGATTTTTTTTAAGTCGTTTCATTTTTTCTAAATTTCACTGTATGTGTGTGTGTGTAAAAATGACTATTTCATTCCATTACCATACTTTAATAAAGCTAATGTTTTAGCGAAACACGTGTCAAGTATAAGAATCAATAAAAGTGAAAATGTTATTAAAAATTTAACTTTATTGTAGCTCGTTTGAAAATAGATTTAATATGTCTTCCTTTACTAACAATTTATGTTAATATAATTGTCGAACCCGTCAGAACCACGAACAAAATTGTATTTTATTTTTAGAATTCAAGCCTTCAAAGAACAGTAATAATCAAGACCTTCGACCGTCAAAATTGGGTAACAAACTAATCGAAAATATTCCTAAGGCGAAATTCCGTAAATCTAAATCAACAAAAACTAAATTATTTAGTCAAGCTGAGAAAGCGTGCCGGGAAGCAAAAAGCAGAACTAAAGTTTCTCCATTAGTTTCAAAACTTCCTAAGCCAAGTGCACGCTTGAATAAAAGTCCCTCAAGAAACCAAAATACCTTTCAACGTCAACAGAAACAAGCTTCATTCGATTTGAGTTCTGTTTCTTCCCAATTTAATAAAGTACAGAAAGTGCAGAAAAAAACGAAGCAAAAAGCAAGAACTTGGTGAAAATGTATATTCTGGAGGATATTATGAGAAAATATTACCTCAAAAATCTTTTCCATATATTCCAAGAGGTCAAATGATTATAAACCAAGAACCATATTGTATTTCAAATGTGTCAAAAGGTCATACTGGTATAAACCAAGAAGCAGCTTTTGTTTCTCGAAATATATCAAAAGTTCCAGATCAATTTCATATGCCGCCGTTCTGCGAATACAACTACATCCGACCAGATTTTTTAAATCTACATGCAGCAGAAATGCTAAGGAGTGATATGGAAAAATGGATAATCTGTTACGGACACTATTTAGCTTGTCAGCGAGACTACCAAGCTCACCAAACGCGTCGAAGTAATTCCGCATAGAATACGTAAGTAAGGACCAAGTGAGGTTACATTATTAAATTCCTGACTCAAATGAAAAGTGAATCTTTTTTTATATTTAGTTAAAGTTAGTTTAGGTTAGTTTGGGTAGTATTAGGATGGTAGTACTAGTAGTAAGGGGTTTGGAAAACTAAAATTGTAGCGCAAACTTTTATTCAGCAATGAATAAGGACAATTTTTGAGGTTCTTGAGTATTATCAAAAGGGAAGGTTTTAACATTTCTGTTATTTAGTTTTTTTTTAAGTGAGTTTAGGGTGTGGAAAACTAAAATTGTAGCGCATTTCATAACTTGGTAACCCTCAAGAACCAGAAAAACTACGAAGTACTTTTAGTACTTGAGTAGTAGTAGGTTTTAGCATTTCTTCTTAGTTTAGTAAGACATTAGCAGTTGCGTGCGACTCTTTACATTGGAGATAATAATCTTTTTTCTGAGCTAACCATGTTATTGATATAAATTTAATTGTTACATTGTTAAACGTCTCATTTTATTATAACTACATTTTTTATTAACTTTTTTAAACGTCAAAAATATAGATTTAAGAAGAGGTAAAAGAGTTTTAGTGATTTTTTAGCTTCTTCAGCATAATTATTTCACTAATGTTAATTTAAAAAAAAAAATAAATAAAATAAAAATATAAAGCAGTCTACTAACTCATTATAGATACAGTTCTATGCATTCATCGTGTTTTTAATGTTACTTTATTTCTTGTGTATAATTAAAAATTGGACAATCTATACATATTTTATATACTATATCTATAAAAATAAAGGGACTCAATTCAACTCAACTGTGTTTTTATTTCATCTAATAAGTAGATATTATTTCTGTATAATAAAGAAGGGAGCGGCAGCAGCAGCAGCAAGATCGCAGTATCGAGTAGCAGCAGCATATATATACTAGGTGTCTCTAAAAGGTGCGGAAAAAATGCTACCACAAATTCCTGAGGTTAAAATATGACGATCTAACTCAACTTACCTTAGTCTAAAAGTGGATAATTTCGGAGATACAGAGTGTCAAAAGTTCAATTTGGTTTTAGTTTTTCATAAATATTTTTTTTAATAATTTGTGTATTGTCACAATTTTCAGCTAAAGGGGGTTTTTTTGAGGTGGAAAATTGAAATCTGCATTCATTTTCATTGTAAAATTTAGAGGGCGCCACCTGCGGTACTTTGCACACATTTAAAACGAAATAACTTTTTTGAGCCACACTGTATTTTACTTTTACATAAAATTTCTTATTCTCCAACGTCTTTTGCCTAAAAAAGGTATACCTGGTAAGAGTTGATTTGAGCAGCCGTTTTTGAGATATCTGGATTAAAACAATTCATCACATTATTGTGATAAATGAACATAATTTGAAGCGAAAATTAACTGTCTAAATTTTGAATAAAAATTCTTCTTTTCCAGCTTTTAAAGGTATACCTGGTATGAGTTGAGTTTTTGGGATATTTGGATGTAAATTTTTGATTTCTTGTTTTTTTTGTGTTCATTTATCACAATAATTTAGACCTAGCCGTAAACGAAATGAATTGTTTTAATCCAGATATCTCAAAAACGGCTTTTCAAATCAACTCTTACTAAGTATACCTTTTCTAGGTAAAAGATGTTGGAGAATAAGAAATTTTATGTAAAAGTAAAATACAGTGTGGCTCAAAAAAGTTATTTCGTTTCAAATGTGTGCAAAGTACCGCAGGTGGCGCCCGCTAAATTTTACAATGAAAATTAATGCAGATTTTAATTTTTCACCCCAAAAAAAAAACCCTTTAGCTGAAAATTGTGACAATATACCAATTATTAAAAAAAATATTTATGAAAAACTAAAACCAAATTGAACTCTTGACACTCTGTATCTCCGAAATCATCCACTTTTGGACTGAGGTAAGTTGAGTTAGAGCGTCATATTTTGACCTCAGGAATTTGTGGTAGCATTTTTTCCGCACCTTTTAGAGACACCATATATATATATATATATATATATATATATATATATATATATATATATATATATATATATATATATATATCCCAAAAAGTTGTGTACAAATGGAGAAAAGGTTTTTTATCTTACATATTACAAAAAAAAATATTCTTGATAAAAAATTCTGCATCACATGGAAATCCATAATCAAGCATCAAAAGTTTAAAATATTTGATGGTATACAGGGAAAATAAAAAATATTGATTTATAATGAAGAGTAAAGTGTGTTTAAATTTAAATATATTGAATAAAAGAAAACGAAATCACTGCAAATTTTCGGCTGAAAATAAATATCTTTGAAAATACCTATCAACTGTCAATAAACTGTAAAGCTAACGTCAGTCTGTATTTGCAATAATTAGAAATGCCAGTAAAATTGAGTGTTGAAGATAAAATCGAAATTGTTCTCATAGTTGGAGATAATTATAAAAACCTTTAGAGAAGCAGCAGAAATTTTTAATAATAGACACCCTGATAAAACTGTACACCTCACAACTATAGGATATCTAATAAATACATTCAAGATTTATGGAAGTGTTGATAATAAATTTGAAAAGAAACATCGCGCATGTGTTTCAAATGAAGATAATCAAAATTAAGTAATGCTGTCGGTAGTAGAAAAGCCAAAAGATTCACTTTGGAAAAAATCAGCTTTACTGAATGTGAGTAAAAATACAGTTGCGAGAGTTTTAAGATCAAATAAATTTAAACAATACAAATCCCAATTTACCCATATTTTAAAAGCAGAAGAATGAAGATTTGAATTTTATGCTTGGTTTCAAGAAGAGTTGGAAGATAACAGGTTTATGGCAAGACAAATACTTTTCTCTGACCAAGCGACATTTACGTCTGATGGGACAGCAAGATCTCAAAACTATTGCTGGTAGGGCGATGTTAATTCTAACTTCAATAACCAAATTAGAAATCAGTACTTGTTTAAAACCAATATATAGTGTGGAATTTTTAAAGATAGATTACTTGGACCATTCTTTTTTCGATATAATATGAATGCTGAACGTTACTTAGAATTTTTAAATAATAAGTTTCTTAATCACCTACCAATAATTGAAAGACAACGTATATGGTACCAACATGATGGTGCATCATGTCACGGTACGAGAAATGTTCGAGATTATATCTTCCATATTTTTAACGGTAGAGTATGTGCAGTTTACCTGGCCCCAAGCTCTCCGGATATCACCTCTCTAGACTTTTTTTTTATGGGCCTACTTATCTTAAAAGGCCTTTTGATGATATTGATCATCTTGTGGGAGTCATGTGGGAAACATGTGAAGCTATAACCCCTGACATAATTAGAGTTGTAATAAAAAGATTTTTCTCGAAGAACAATCACCTGTTTAGAAAGGGACGGTGGATACATTGAAGCACTTGTGCAGTAAAGTTAGAATTAATCCATATATTTAGTTGTTATATTATATACGTAGTAATTAAGTAAGTTGCAATTTCAAAATAAAATGATATTAGCACAAATTTATTATGGATGTAATAGTTGCAAAGCAGATAAAAAGGTTATCAAATTTTTAACAAAAATATGATACAATCAAAATCGATGCACTAGTTTTTAATTAATTTCGTTTTCCTTTATTCCCAGAGATATGTTCATTTATTTTCAGCCTAAAATTTGTAGTGATTTCGTTCTCTTTTATTCAATAAATAATCCGACAATTACTGACGTGTTTACTGGAGTTGTTTGAATTTTTAACTAGGAAGGCCACAAATCTATACGGGAGCATAATTTTTTATTTCCTATTAACATTTTCAATTAATATTTTGCTTGTACTTAAATTTAAACACACTTTACTCTTCATTATAAATCATTATTTTTTATTTTCCCTGTGTACCATCAAATATTTAAAACTTTTGATGGTTAATTATGGATTTCCATGTGATGCAGAACTTTTTATTAAGGATAAATTTTTTTGTAAAATGTAAGATAAACTTTTTTTTCCATTTGTATAAAACTTTTTGGGACATACTATATATATATATATATATATATATATATATATATATATATATATATATATATATATATATATATATATGCATATATATATAGAAGGAGGAAGGACAGTAACAGGGCACTGGCAACAAACAATCCTAAGTTTAACTGCTGGGAAACGCCCTTATAAGGAGAAGAGATGAGCAATCAAAGATCTAAAGGCTCTAGGTATCTGCTTTTTATTTTTATTATCGAGCTTTCGCTGCCTAATGGTAGCTTCTTCTGGATTCTAAAAATGCAAACCAGGTACAGAAAATAAACGAAAACGTTCGTTTTTTTTAACATGTGATTAAATGAATTGTACGACTGTATGTGAAATTACAAAAATGTCAGCAGTTAGTTCATCTCTAGTGAAGACAATGAAATTTGCATTTTTGTTGGCCAGGTAGTATGAATGATTACACAAACATGATTAAAAGATACTTAGAGAGTTACACAAATATTAAAAATAATAAAACTTTGTCAATAAACATTAGTTAAAAACACTTTTTGAAGACCGAAACATAACTGCAAGAAACACCATGATGTTGAAATGGTGCTCCATTTTAAAATTTTTGACGTCGAGTTTAGTAACTATTTAGTGATATTTAAGTCCGAACCGGATATTGTTGGTAGTCTATGTCGTCATCAGGTCGACAAAAAACCATAAAAAGCATTGAAGTTAGGGATGTGGTAAATTTTTTAGGTGGATGCTAATTTTAGATAAATTATTTATTATTAATGATATCTATTTTTTAGTTTTAATTTTATAAAAAAGGGGGACTTAAATTTGATGAATGTTACTCTTCGACGAGTTATTTATTATTAATTATATTAATTCTTTAATTTTATAATCAAGAGATTCATAGACTAATTTAAAAATTTAAAAATTTGAAAGAGAAAATTAATACTGGACATTATTTTATTTAATTTAATTAAATATGACAAATAATAAATAATGTCCAGTATTAATTTTCTCTTTCAAATTTTTTAAATTTTTAAATTAGTCTATGAATCTCTTAAATTAAAGAATTAATATAATTAATAATAAATAACTCGTCGAAGAGTAACATTCATCAAATTTAAGTCCCCCCTTTTTTATAAAATTAAAACTAAAAAATAGATATCATTAATAATAAATAATTTATCTAAAATTAGCATCCACCTAAAAAATTTACCACATCCCTAACTTCAATGCTTTTTATGGTTTTTTGTCGACCTGATGACGACATAGACTACCAACATTATCCGGTTCGGACTTAAATATCACTAAATAGTTACTAAACTCGACGTCAAAAATTTTAAAATGGATGTACCATTTCAACATCATGGTGTTTCTTGCAGTTATGTTTCGGTCTTCAAAAAGTGTTTTTAACTAATGTTTATTGACAAAGTTTTATTATTTTTAATATTTGTGTAACTCTCTAAGTGTCTTTTAATCATGTTTGTGTAATCATTCATACTACCTGGCCAACAAAAATGCAAATTTCATTGTCTTTACTAGAGATGAACTAACTGCTGACATTTTTGTAAGTAATTTCACATACAGTCGTACAATTCATTTAATCACATGTTAAAAAAACGAACGTATTGGTTTATTTTCTGTACTTGGTTTGCATTTTTAGAATCCAGAAGAAGCTACCATTAGGCAGCGAAAGCTCGATAATAAAAATAAAAAGCAGATACTAGAGCCTTTAGATCTTTAATTGCTCATCTCTTCTCCTTATAAGGGCGTTTCCCAGCAGTTAAACTTAGGATTGTTATATATATATATATATATATATATATATATATATATATATATATATATATATATATATATATATATATATATATGTATATAGGCCATTCCACGTCAAGCGGGACACTGCTCTCTCCAAATTTAAACGAAACTGAAGATAGCTCCCAAAATGTTCGTATGTTCAAGAGTTTTCGAATTAAACATGGCATTTTTTGATATTCAATAATGGTGAAAAAAAACAGAATATTGTGCGAAAAAATGTAAAATTAGTGTCAGAATACTCGTTTATATGTAGAGTAGGCGGCTAAAATTTAAAAAAAATATATATAATAAAAAATTGATAAAGAATGCTGCATGCCGCTCAATATTCAAAAATTTTAAAAATCGTGTAACATTTATGTTTACAACAAAAATACAAGTTAGGGATCCTTATACAATGAAGCCCCTGTATTTAGAACAAAGGACGATCCATCGCAATATTGTGCAGAGTTATGAAACTGCTGAGACAGAAGCAAACACCTGGCCGCTTTCCCAGACGGATCAAATTCATAGAAGATAAGACGAACATTGTAAATATCCGCACATGTAATAATTAAACTAGTGTTAAGTCAAGTTGATACAGAGTTGTACTTTTTTCTTAATTCTTATTTGTATTTTTGGAATAAAGTGTTTTTAAAAAAAGTATATTTAGAAATGGCATTTCCAAAATGGCGGGTCAAATAAAAATTTTCTAAGCGAAACTGATATTAATCAGTGGCAAAAAAATTATTGTAAAGAGGACAATAATTTAAGTGATACAAAAATAACACTATTAAATAATAAATAAAATACAAGATGGTGTCGAAAAATTGGCGGAAAAATATATAAAATAAAAAAAAATAATTCGTCCAAGAATAATAAACTTTTTTTAGGATACTAATAAAACAATTTACTTTAATTTCAATTAAAAGAGATTAAGACGAATAATAAGAGTTGCTACACAAATGAAGCTCAAATGACCCTAAAATAAATTAAAGAAAATCAGATCAAAAACTTTAAGACTTAATGTAACCATACAAAGAGAGGTTGTAATCCGAAAAAATGTATCCTTAATGCTTTGACTATCACACCAAGACGTTGAAAACAAAAGCGACAGTTGTACTAAGTTGTAATGAAATTCATTAAAAGCTTACATAACGAAGTAGGGTTATGTTCCATTTAAAGACATATTCCATGTTCGTTGATTATGCCCAGCACAAGACAAGCTGTCGCATTCGCTCATTTTTAGGTGTATTTGGTAAAGTCATATATATATATATATATATATATATATATATATATATATATATATATATATATATATATATATATATATACACGTCCGTAACAAAAATTTTTATTTAAAAAATAGTTATCGACACCGTACAGAACAATAATTGCGCAAATCTGACTGCACTTGGCCGGTTTTTTAATTTTTTTTGAAATGTTAGCAGCAGGCCTGTTTATTAAGGTTGTGCCAAAAATCCTTTCTAGAAATGTGACTTGTAATAGTGAAAATATGTTGTCATTTTGCTCGAAAAATATCACTATAAAATGAGGGTCTAAATGTTATCGCCTCTCCAACCATATTCTTCCGGATTGCGGTAACCTTGAAACAACAGACCGCAACGAAGTTCATTTTCTTGCACTAATATCGGCTCCAAACATGCGTTGTTCGTGTATGAATAATCGGTATTCGGGAAAAATACTGCATATGTGGACGAAAAATGTGTGTTCGTTGGTGAATATTCAGCTTGTTTGCCCGAACACGAATGTTTTCCATTTTGGGTCGGTAAATTAACACACATCAAAGTACCCGAATATTCGTTCTGTCTATGTTCGCGATAGCGTCCATACTTGCGTGTTCAAAATTTTAAAATGAAAACACGTTTTTCAGGTTAGGTTATTATTGCAAAGTAAAATATTTGCAACGTAGGAACCTATAAAATTTATTTATTAAATAGAGGTCCTTTTGGTCAGTCGCTAAGGCAGTTGGTCAAAATTTCACCAAATCCATCATACCACCACTCACACGGCCGGATAATTCTATTGCAACGACACCTGTTGAGAAAGCGAACTTGTTGGCTGAACTCTTTGCTTCACATTCTACTGTCGATTTCCAAGGAAAAACACCACCTACTATTCCCATAGTGCAGTCAAGGATGCCCGATATTGTCTTCAGACAGCGTATCATAAAACGTATTTTGATGAAGCTAGACACCAAAAAGGCTTCAGGCGCTGACGGAATACCTGCCATAGTTCTCAGGAACTGTGCGAGGGAACTAACACCAGTTTTCTGTAGACTTTTTCAACCTATCCTACAGAAAGGGAATATTTCCTTCCTGCTGGAAATGTGCCACAGTTCAGCCGATACCTAAAAAAGGCAAGAAGACCTTGCCAAATAACTACCGACCAATCGCACTACTCTCAATAATATCGAAAGTCATGGAAAAGGCTATCAATCAGCATCTTCTAAAATATCTTGAAGGATTCAACATTATTAGTGATCACCAATATGGCTTTCGTAAAAGTAGATCAACAGGAGATCTTCTGACTTATGTAACACATGTTTGGAACAACGCAATTGAACACTTTGGAGAATCTCGAGCGGTTTGCTCTTGACATATCCAAGGCATTTGACCGTGTTTGGCACGATGGGCTGTTGGCTAAGCTACGTTCTTATGGTATGTCTGAAAAGTTCTGTTTGTGGCTCTCATGTTTCCTCGGAGGGCGTTCTTTGCGAGTGGCGGTTGACGGGTTTTCTTTCTGGCACCTTCACTATCAACGCCGGTGTGCCCCAAAGGTTCCATACTGTCTCCTACTCTCTTCCTCATTTATATTAACGATCTGCTGGAAAAGACCGAGAATCCAATCTACAGCTTTGCAGATGACAGTACACTTATCTCTTCATTCACTTTGACCGCTAGGACATCGACTACTCAGACGAATATCCGCAGACAGCAGGAAGTCATTCAACTTAACAAAGACCTGGAAGAAATTCTATCTTGGGGTGACAGTAACCAAGTGGAATTTAACGCTACAAAAACCCAGGCGGCAGTTTTTTCTAAAAAAGTTAACGTTGCAGAACCCGACATAGTTATGTCGGGGCACTCAATCCCTCTAACATCGTCACTCAATCTGTTAGGCGTTAATTTGGGAGCAAATATGTCCTGGCATGAACATGTTGCAGGCATAGCAAGAAGAGCTTCTCAAAAGTTAAAACCCCCCCCCCCCCCCCCCCCAAAAAAAACCAAAAAAAAATTGGGAATATTGTTTCGAACCAGAAAGCTTTATACTCCACAACAACTGTTAATGCTTTACAAAGCTCAAATTCGACCAACTATGGAATACTGCTCCCATGTTTGGAGCTCCGCTCCCAAACATACAGTGCATTTGTTGGATTCTATCCAGAGAAGAGCTGTTCGTCTGATTGGACACCCGGAATTGACCGACGGCCTTGATTCGCTGGAACATCGAAGAACGGTTGGCGACTTGAGCCTATTCTACAAGTACTTTCATGGAAAGTGTTCGAAAGATGTGGCCCGTTTTAATTCCTCCCAGAGTGGTGCATATTAGAAGTACACGTCGCGCTAATGCTTCACATCCGTATGAGGTTCAGCTTGTTACTCCTCGTACAACGCTTTTGAAGCAGTCTTTTATATGGAGAACATCATGCCTTTGGAATGGTTTACCCAGGACTGTGTTTCCCATCGAGTACAATCTACAGCGATTCAAGAACAACGTGAATCGTTTTCTCCGCACACGTGTCGCTCCTGTAGCGCTTTAGGGACTTCCCTGTAGCACGTGTGCTAGACCCATAAAAAAAAAAAAAAAAAAAAAAAAAAAAAAGAAGCTGTTATTTACCCCTTATGTATATCTTAATTTTGAGAATGGACTGATAGAGGACAGAATTAAGACATCAGCTAGCTCGTTTTCTACTGGTAGAGTACATGGAGATAATTTTTGTACGCCTTTTGAAAATAGTCTCTACAGTTGTTTAAAATTTGATTGTACAGATTTGGGCACCATTCATTTTAGGACAAAAAATGAAATAATACTGAAGAGTTATTTAGTTGTTGAAATAAAATTAATTTACGTACAACCGTTGCGTCCTGAAAGAAAGCGCAGGAGTTTAGTGAAACACTAGATTTAAATATAAAAGGATATATTATCAACAAAATAACAATTCCTAACTTTATTACTTCTACTAAATAAAAACCCCTTAAGCTAGAAGAGTGTACACTATGGCCTAGGGTCCTTAGATTAGGGTTACTAAGTTTTTAATAAAAGGCTTGATAAAACTCGATATTAAAAGTTTTTGAAATTAACTCCGCGAATTACACGTGTAGAGTAGTCGATGGAAACGCACTTGTAGACTGGAAGTGAGATTTTTAGACTGGTGTGCTTATGACTTACGGATTGGTTTCTCCTCGTGGGTTTTCCATAAGTTACTCGGCCTCTCCTAGTGAGATCCTCATAAAAATATTGTCTCAGCCATTGCCATCCTAGTTTCATTTGGGTTGCTAAACATTTTTTGACCCGAAATGCCTGAGGATGAGCAGAATATTTCAAGAAAGGAAAAAGGCCTTCAACTTGAGAGCTAGAAACCGCAACTACTACATCACTGAGAAAAAACACTCTCTGGCGTGCTGGAGAAGAAAGTCACTACGGCTTCATGGTCGAAAAAGTTACTACTGCTTCATGGTGGAAAAAAGCCTCTACCTTTTCATGATGAAAGACGCCATTAAAAATTCCATCTGGCCGCTTAAATATCTTTGTCCCTTCCTTAAAGTGACGTGTTTAAAATGGCTGACTTCCGGGCGAAAAATTAGTGCAAACTAAATAAGTCAAGTCGGCAACACGCGTTACACACTACCGGTTTAAATTAAACTGCTCAAAAATTTAAAACACTGTTTTAAGCTACACTGCTCAAGAATCGAAATCACTGCAATTAATACAAAAATGTAATGAAATATAAATTATAGGGAAAAAAAAACAGTGTCGTAACATGATCTTAAAATCTAGGAAAAAATGAATGTTACAACACCTTATGCATTTAAAAACATTTTTTCGGGAGTTGTTTTTGTAGTATTTGTACAAAATGGGACGAAACAGGCACGATAACTTTTTAGATTAGACATTTGCAATAAATTTATCAATACACTGATGATAATAACAAGAATAAATTGATTGAAAACCAAAACCCTCGTATCAGCTGTCGGTGATGTCGAGGAGAAATGAACATCAAACTTCACACGCCTTCGGGTTTTTTCGGCGCGTCATCGGTAATAAGTTTAAAAATTTATTTTCAATTTACTGTTTTAATTATAACCAAAAAAAAATTAAAATAGTTTTGCTATAAAACATCTTGCCAATTACGACAGTTTTTTTTTCAAAACCCCAATTATCGTACCAATATATCGACATGCCGATAGTCAGATACACAGACGGACGAGAATGGGAAAATATGTTTTTCGTGATCTAAAACCCTACGACAGGATGAAAGGTAAATGTTTGGATGGGTGTTGTTCTCATGGATACAATATTGTTAGGAAGGCAGGCAAGTAAATACAATAATTTACCTGCTGTACCATAAGTACGTTTCCGCCACCTTAACCCTTTGTGTTTTCAAAAAGTTGTTTCATATTCAACTGAAGATTTTTTTAGGGTGCTCGGTAATCAGATCTCAATCCCTTCTATACACTATTTCTGGTAAAATCGGAAATAATGGAAAACTGAAATAACACTGAAATAGAAATATATTACGATATATATGCAATCACTATTCTAACTTCCTACCTCATCCCTTGGACTTGATATATATTACTGTAATAAATTTATTTTATAATAAATATTAAATATCACATTCAAGAACCAAAAAAATTCTCGATACGATACGATACAATAACTCCGCATCTCTTTTTATCATCTTTCCCTATTACCAACGAAAATAATGAAAAGAAGAAAATGCAATGTTTCGATTCCCTGACTAAAAGAACATAGAAAAAAAGCACCATAAATACAAAGTCACCCTAATATCTCCTTTCTTTACCCTTTTGACACCTTTTACGTTTTATTATAAATGATTGTGAGCAAATTTGCCCATTCTGCCATCCAAAAAAAACAGGAAAAATTCTCATAGTACTATTGAAATAATACTAGATTCTCCCACCTCTTTCTCTAATAAAATTGAGAATAATGAAAGAATAACTTAATTTCTAGATCCCTATGGTCCAAAAACCCTGAAAATGAGATATAGCACTCTATATATGAAGCGACCCCTCATAACACCCTACCCACTCCATTAATTTCTTATATATTTTACTACAAGTAATATGCTTAAAATTCGTCAATTCCATCAACCGAGAAACTTGGAAAAACTATCAAAATACTATTGAAACTGCACAATATTTATTGACTTCTATTCTCTTCGCCTCCTTCTTGGCTTAAAATTGAAGGTAATGAAATAAATTTCTGAATTTCCAAAAATCTTAAAAAGGACATAACGCTATATATACGTAACAACCCCTCTAATCTCCTCCCTATCCCTATTATGTTTTACTACAAATATTTATGTATAATATTGGTTTAATATCTTAACAAAAAACCTCGAAAAATTATCATATTAATATTAAAACCATATAAAATTATATATATATATATATATATATATATATATATATATATATATATATATATATATATATATATATATATATATATATATATATATATATATATATTATATATATATATATATATATATATATATATAATATATATATATATATATATATATATATATATATAGTTAGTTTTTTTGTTTAAATTTAAACTATTTTTGGAATTTCAGAAACAATCATTTTAATTAATATTTGCAATCATACATCTAATAAAGCTTCTTCGGCTCTTGAAACAATAATGTTTCTACCAAATTATCTCGGTTACATAAACCTCATTACTGCATACCAATATATCGATTACATAAACACATTTTAGTAATATATAGACATACAAACATAAAATAAACTCAATAGTCCCGTCATTTGATATAGTATAAATAGTGACTCAAGTATAATTTAATCTACGTAATGGAAACATCCCACCCTGCCTGAAAGCAATTATGATAGTTTATATCCTATTTTCTATGTTACATTGTTCGGCCATCTTGCAAATTCTAGAATTCTTTTCAACCAGGCCAGAACCGAGGGTTTTACATACAGTAAGTGCTGACAGCTAACACGCTCACACGGCAATTGCGTCATATATATATATATATATATATATATATATATATATATATAAATATATATATATATATATATATATATATATATATATATATATATATATATATACGTATATATATATATATATACGTATATATATATATATATATATATATATATATATATATATATAATATATATATATATATATATATATATATATATATATATACATATATATATATATATATATATATATATATATATATATATATATATATATATATATATATATACATATATATATATATATATATATATATATATATATATATATATATATATATATATATATATATATATATATATATATATATATATATATATATATATATATATATATATATATATATATATAATAATATAATAATAATCATTTATTAGTTCCAAGAATAACAATAGTTATAAACACAAAATGGTATGGAACATTGTACAAAGAACAAAAAGATAAAAGGACATTCACAAAACACATACATATGATTATGACAAAAACAAAAGGCTCAGAAGACATTAAAGACAGTCAATGGAAGATGAAAAGCATCCTTAACAAGTAGCAATAAAATTAACATTTTTATTCATAAGTTAAGTCTGTCTGAATCACTAAAGAAACTATCTATAGTATAATAAGCTTTTGATAATAAAAACTTCCGTATCTTTGTTTTGGCTCTTACTTGCAGTAATTTTCGAACGCTCTCTGGAAAACTATTAAATATTTTAACGGAAGAATATTGTACACCTCTTTGGATATAAATAAAACTACACAATTACAAGATCTGTTTTATATCTAGTTTCATAACTATGTCTGTTTTGCGCATTTTCAAAGAGATCCTTGTTAATACGAACAAACATAAAGGAGTCCAATATATACATACTAGTTAAAGTTAAAAGGGATTTACTGACAAAGACATTCTTACAGTTTTCACGATAATGCATCTTAAAAGTAGCTCTAATATATTTTTTTGTAATTTAAAAATTTTGTCTACTTGGGGAGAATTTCCCCAAAAAATCAAACCATACCTGAACCTGGATTGCACGTAAGCATAATAGGCCGTCAAGGCAGCATCAACGCCCACATTATTTGATAAGATTCTCAGTGCATACCAATATTTGGAGAGACCAGCCGCGACATTCTCTACATGCTGTCTCCAATCAAGCTTAGCATCAATATTGACGCCCAGCAGAGACAAATGCTGAGATGTTTGAATATCGCTACCCTTGTAAGGAAACATGAGAAAATGATCAACCCTTCTGCCCAAAAACCAGACACTGTGTTTTTGAAACATTCAGTAGAAGGTCATGGGTTGTAAAATAACGATCTAGAATTTCACAGGCTCTTCCCACATCAGCGACTATCTCCTGTGGAGTGTCACCACTAAAGATCAGGGTTATGTCGTCCGCATATAGAACTGTAAACTTTCCTGTAATATTAGGCAATTCGTTTGTATAAAGTATATAAAGCAGCGGGCCTAAAATAGATCCCTGAGGTACACCCCTCGTAACAGCGACCCTGTCTGAAAGAAAAGACCTGCCATAATTATCAGTCTCCATCACCTGCTGAGTGCGATTATTCAAGTAGGAGGCGATTAACTTTAATGCATTTCCCCTAATACCCAGGTGTTCCAATTTTATGCCTAAAGTCTTATGATTGACACTATCAAAGGCTTTTGACAGATCAATACACATTGCCATAGTTATCTTTCCGCTATTAATTAATCCAGAACATTCGACAATGCCTGATAAATGGCTCTTGTGGTGGACTTTCCCTTTATAAAACCGTTTTGATTGGATGCAATCATCGAGTGCCTCTCCAAGAATCCAAGAAATCTCCCATTGATAATCCTCTCAAAGATCTTTCCAACATTATACAGAAGAGATATCGGCCTACAGTTTTTCTCATCATTTGCTGCTCCTTTCTTATGGATTGACTTTACAATGGCATTTTCTAGGAAATCAGGATATATACCCTGCCCAAGATACAAATTAATGATAAACGACAGTGGCTCAGATATTATTTCTGCAGTTTCTTTAAGTATATTTACTGGTAAATTATCATCTCCAACTGATTTTTTATTTTTTAAAGATTTGATTACAGAAAAGACCTCGGGAACCGTCGTTGGCATTAGAAATATAGTATTGAAATTTTTATTTTCAGATGACGATAACTGAAATCCACTGACTTCCAGATCATCATTTATTCTGGGACACGCGTTTATAAAGTATTTGTTCAGATGATTTTACAATTTTAAAAGGATCGTTAAACCTTTGTGAAAAATTATCAAGAATTGACATATATATGCGTCATATATATATATATATATATATATATATATATATATATATATATATATATATATATATATATGTATATATATACGAGGCTGGTTTGAAAAGTCCGTGCAAAGTCCGAGAGATGGCACCACCGGCGCGTATCGAGGTCATGTTTAGTTAGTAGCATCTCTTGAATGAACGCACACCAAGTTTCAGCCATATTGGTGTATTTCTTTGTGTTTGGCATTCGTGTGAAATCAAGGAAGTCGAGTGATTTTCAAGAAATGGACGAAAAAGAATTTCGTGTGGTGATTAAACATTACTTTATGAAAGGCAAAAACGCCTCAGGAGACTAAAGAGAAGCTTGATAAACATTATGGTGACACTGCACCTTCGATTAGAACTGTTTATAAGTGGTTTCAAAATTTTCGGACTGGCCATATGGGCACAAGTGACGCTGAACGTTCTGGACGGCCTGTGGAGGTTACGACTCCAGAAATCATTGATCAAATCCATGATATGGTGATGGATGACAGAAGAGTCTGAGACTGAACGGGTACATAATATTTTGTATAAACATTTGGACATGAGAAAGCTATCCGCAAGATGGGTGCCGCGATTGCTCACGCTTGACCAAAAACGGAATCGTGTGAAGTGTTGCAAGGATGGTTTGCAGCTGTTCCAAAAGAACCCGGAGGACTTTAAGCGTCGTTTCGTCACTGTGGATGAAACATGGATACATTACTATACTCCTGAGACCAAACAACAATCTAAACAATGGGTTACCAAGGAGGAATCTGCACCAAAAAAGGCGAAAGACCGTTCCTTCGGCCGGAAAGGTTATGGCGACTGTCTTTTGGGATTCGAAAGGGATAATCCTCATCGACTATCTGGAAAAGGGTAAAACTATTACAGATGAATATTATTCATCGTTATTGGACCGTTTGAAAACCGAGCTGCAAGAAAAACGCCCGCGATTGGCCCACAAGAAAGTCCTTTTCCATCACGACAACGCACCAGCACACACCTCAGCAGTTGTGGTCGCAAAATTAATGGAAATAGAATTCCAACTCGTTTCACATCCCCCCCTATTCTCCAGACTCGGCTCCCTCGGACTACTATTTGTTCCCCAATTTGAAGAAATGGTTGGCGGGACAAAGATTTTATTCAAACGAGGACGTGATTGCAGACACTAATGGATATTTTGCAGACTTGGACAAATCCTATTATTCGGAAGGGATCAACAAACTAGAACATCGTTGGACGAAGTATATAAGCCTTAAAGGAGACTATGTCGAAAAATAAAAAAAGGTTTACCCCCAAACACATAAGTAGTTTTTATTTTTGCACGGACTTTTCAAACCAGCCTCGTATATATATATATATATATATATATATATATATATATATATATATATATATATATATATACATATCTATATATATATATATATATATATATATATATATATATATATATATATATATATATATATATATATATATAGCCTGAAATTGATATATCATCTCGTTCGAGAGTTATTGTAGCAACAAACCGAGAAACTGACAGAAATTAGTGACTATGTTTTTCGGGAAGAAACGTAAAAATCTTGGAGGGTGATACAATATTGTTCTGTAGCATGGAAAGTAAAAATAAGAATTTGATCACTTTTAATATATAAAATCCGAATACCTTATTCAAAGGTTTGTTTTTAAAATTGTTGTTTTTCAACTTGGTGCAAAATTACGAAGTTTACAGTCAACCACAAGCATCCACAATACCGAAAGAAACTTTAGCAAAGTGTCTGTGACTAGCACGTGAGAATAACACTAAACAACGAATATGTACTTCCGGATCTATAAAGAAACATGTTTTTCCCACTGGCGAATCCTTATGCTATAACCATGCAAACATACTTTTGACAACAATAATTAATAATAGTTTCCTACACACTTCAATTTCGAATTTTCCGTAGACCTATTTATTTAGGTTATCGAACCACAACAATTCTTATTCTTTCTGCTGCTGTCTCTCTCGATGTGTATTTTATTAATTTTCTTCCATCATTAACTATCCCAAATTTTTACACAAAATAAAGTTAAGCGGCAACATGGGCCTGACAAGACGCCCAAAATAAACTCTTTCGCAAGCACGAAGGTACTCGACAGCCACCCGACCGAGGTGGGTCCGCCCGTTTTTACTTCCCGCCATTCACTCGTAGTGACGTTCAATGCAACCGGCAACATTGCTTATTTGGACCAACGAAAAGCGTGGCATTATCGATCGCCTTGCATCTTGTGTAAAGGAAATTACGGTGTTGTCATACTATTTAATATTTGAAAGATTTGTTTGGTTTTACAGTTTTTCACTTGAAAAATAAGGTGAAAATAATGTTTTCATAATGCTAATAACGTTATTATATTTGAAATTGAATCCTAGTTAAGTAACAATGTCCCTTTCGTGCTTCGAACTATGCTTAAAAATTTGGCAACATCCCGGCTAGGTTACCGTTCTCTTTTCACTTTAGTGGGAGGGAAACAAGGTTTGCAACGTCGAATCGACTTGCTAAAATCATAAGGCGGTCTCTTTCTAATGAATATAGTTTTCTTTGGAAAAGTTTTAAGAAGTGTTGATTCTAGTGAATTATATTAGATGTGTAGATATTTTTGTTATTACTGAATAGTTAGATTGACTCATAAAAGGTAAGTGATTTCTTTTTATTTACTGATAAATGTGTTCTGTACCAGCTATCTTATTTCGTACAGTGTTGCCAAAAGCCTACATGCATTTGATTCCTTATTTGAACATTGTACAGGATTACCGATTATAAATTGACCATTCCTCTAACTCACTTATTTGAAGAGTTACACAAAATTGTTTAATACAGAACTTTTTTAAAGATTATTTGCGGAGTTAAAACTGAAATAATCTGCAAACAGGCTTTTGACAAATGACATCAATTTTATATTTTTAACCGGGTGTACAAGTATGAAATGCGGATTTTTTTTCTAAAAAAACATGTTAAATTCGGAAGAATGATAAAAAGTGCTTTATTCAGGGTATGCTCCATCGCTTGTTATACATGTTTCCCATCTTTCGGGCAATTTATGAATACCACGCCAGTAAAAATCTTCCCCTTTTGCTGTGAACCATTCATCGAGCCATTTTTTCACATCTTCGTACGAACCAAAGCACGGTTCAGCAAGTGCCTGACCCATCGATGCAAACAAGTGGTAATCGGAAGGAGCCAAGTCTGGTGGGTAAGCCGCATGGGGTAGAACTTCCCAGCTGAGTGCTTCCAACGTGTCGCGAATTGGTTTTGCCGTATGTGATGGAGCATTATCATGAAGAAAAATGACTTTGTGTTGCGAACGGTTCAAATCGGTCAACCGTTTCCCCAGGTTTTAACAGCTCATAATAGACCACGCCCCTCTGGTCCCACTAAATACAGTAACTATACGTAACTATACGATGCAAAAACGACTTCCTTTTGTACCGAGCGAGCAAAATGTCACACGTGTTTTTGCGCTTTTCCATTTGCTTGTCGTTTAACTCATGTGGTACCCATCTACCGGTCTTCTAAATTTTTCCCATCTCTCGTAGCCGATTGAAAACAGCTTGTTGACTGACGCTCAATTGCTCAGCGCGTTGTTTTTGTGTTTGCGAATCATCTTCGTCCAACAATGCTTGCAATTCCACATCTTCGTATTTTTTTGGCGGTTTTCCACGTTCCTTGTCTGCAACATTGAAGTCACCACTTTTGAAACGCCGAAACCATCGTTCACACGTATCTTGCGATGGAGCATGTTCACCATAAGCTTCTCGAAGTAATCGGCATGATTAAACAGCAGTTTTCTTCAAATGAAAACAAAAAATTAATGCTGTCCGCGAATGCTCTTTGTTCGGTATAAATTTCGACATATTGAACACAACACTATGCACACTTTTCCAATTCATCACTCATGCGCGTCTGACACTTGTTGATGACACAACAAAATGGCGCAGTGTCAAATCTTTATAGCACAAACTGCATTGGTGCACCATCTGTTGTCTGAAATCCGCATTTCATACTTGCACACCTGGTATACGAACTATTTATTAACAGGTTGACTGCCGATCTATATTTTTGAGTTTGTGGTTGACGCCGGTAAGATTTTTCCAAATATTTTTATTTTATTGTGGTAAATATGAATTAAAATGAGTCTTGGATGTGTTTTTTTATGTGCCATTCATATTATTAGAAAAAAAAAATTTCACTCCGATCGGAGTAATCGGCATTGCAAGTGAAAATTTTTACTAGATGCCGAACACTCCGATCGGAGTGTCCAATTAAATAAGTAAAGAAATAATAAATCGAACTCATGAACTCAAAACATTTATTTCTAAATCATTTTTGTACATTTTTATGGTAATCCTCAAAGCAATTAAGGCAAAAACCTGGTTGTCCAGGGCACATTTTGCATTCATACACTGTTTGCTTTCTTATTTTATTTTTCCTGCATTCTTTGCATTCCTTTCTGCTTACCCGTTTTGTTTCTTTAGTTCCTTTTTTTTCACTAACAATTTTTTCTACTTTGCTAATGCTGTGGACATTTATTTGGCCTGGAGGAATTTGCGGCAAATTAGTAATTGGTCGTCTGGCTAGTAAATTTCTTATGACATCCAATCGGAAGTCATATAATCGTAACTGGTCAGACCGCGAATATTTATTGTACAAAAAATAGGCGTTTATCATGCTCATTTGCAGCACATGCATGAATAACTTTTTGTACCACCGAATGGTTTTACGGCTGCAAGGATAATATGCCATCATTTGATCCTGTCTATCTATACCGGACATAAAAGCATTATATCCAATGATTGCGGAAGGTTTTTCAGATTCTTGATTTCTTTTGTTTTTAAAAATGCCCATTTCGCTTCCAAATTATGTTGAAATGTATTGAACATTGCGTTTATCGCGCCATTTTCCGACATGCACTCCATTGCAAAACATAGATTTATTCTCACCACGTTTTAAGTTTGCACTCATTACCTCTTTCGGATTATCTTTCCTCTCAGCTCTCAGCGTACCAGTGCAGTATGTATTTTGTTGAAGTAATTTCCTAGCTAAATTAACACTATTGTAAAAATTGTCTAGATAAACAGCATGTCCCACACCCAATTTTTCCTCCAATAAATGTAAAACAATCTTTTCAGTATGTCCGCTTCCACCATAAACATCTGCCGCACCTTCGTAGACACGAAATTTCAAAATAAGTCCATTAGGCTCTGTCAGCATGTATAACTTCATACCATACTTATGACGCTTATTCTTGATATACTGTTTAAACTGGAGACGACCCCGATAAAGTACCATAGCTTTATCCAAAGACAACTCTCTTCCAGGATAGTAAATTTCTCCCATCTTGTTGTTAAAAAAATCTGCCACAAATCTAATCTTTCCTAGCCGATCTGCCGGATCCATATCTGGAGATGTAAAATGCAAATACCTCAAGATAAGCAAAAATCTATTCCTTGACATATATTTTCTAAAAACAGGTAGATTAAATAGCGGATCAGTTTTCCAATAATCGTTAAGACGGCTCAAGGATATTGTGCCAGTGTGAAGTAACAGGGCCAAAAAAATTTTTAGTTCGTCAAGAGTAAGATCGTTAAAATTAGTAATACGTGATTTTGTACTTGTTTCTGGGCGCAGCAAAACCTCGACTGCGTAAGAGTTCGTTCGTTCTACAATAGTTTGTAAAAAATCATCATCAATGATCATTTCGAAAAAATCGATAGGTGCACCCTGTCCTGGAATTTGCACCAATAATTCCTGGGTTTTCTGGAACAAAATTTGTTTTTTTAACGCACCTCTGTCGTTCCATTTTATCTCATCAAGGCTAGGAAGTGTTTGATGTGGCCGAATAGGGTCTATAAAATTCTCTTCTTCGGACTCGGAGCTTGAATTTACATCACTATCGTCTGTGTCTGGTACGTAATGTTCGTCACTACTACCTCCGCTTTCTTCCAATAGCTGCAATAATTCAGTGTCAGTTAGCTTCTTTT
This sequence comes from Pachyrhynchus sulphureomaculatus, assembly GCA_019049505.1. Classification (NCBI taxonomy): domain Eukaryota; kingdom Metazoa; phylum Arthropoda; class Insecta; order Coleoptera; family Curculionidae; genus Pachyrhynchus; species Pachyrhynchus sulphureomaculatus. Next base: position 37,183,789 of record CM032455.1, read on the forward strand.
TCTTATCATATACGTTTTTTTTCATCACTACAATGTCTTTTTAATACCGGCAGATTACAACCAAACCAAAAGCAAATCCGCGGAACCACTTAAGCTCCTGTTAGAACTTGCGTTTTTAAGCAACGCCACCACTAGAAACACGTTTCATATACAACGCCGATGGAATACTAAAACGTTTCGTAAGAACGCATGTCGAACTCCGATCGGAGTAGACGGCGTTGGCGAAGAGACCCGACGCACTCCGATCGGAGTGGTTGGCAGTCAACCTGTTAAAGATGGTTATAACAAAAGGCAAGCACAACGGAAATGTACAACACTCTATGGAATGCAAAGAAAAATTCTTAGCTTAAATACATTTCTAAGGTTATATTAGACAAGAGAGGTACGCACTATCAGAAAGGATAAACATGGGGGGTTTATCCTTTTTATCCTTTACATGTTTAACTAAATAAATAAAAATAATGGAAATATAATACAATTTTCGGATTTCTCGACTATAGGGAATCTGAAAAAGACGTACCATGCAATGTCGTAAGGGGCAACCCGTTTAAGTCCTTCCTCCACCTTTTTAACCGTATTAGTGATAATTAATTGAACATAATGAAAGAATAACGGAGTGTTCAGATTCTTCGACTACAAGATACTTGAAAAGGACGTAGAATATGGAAGATTTCTCTAACTTCCACCCTCGTTTAACCTGATTTATGTTTGACCATACAAAATTGAAAGGAATAAAATTTGACTTAAAGAATCATAAAAAGGATGTGCAATACTGTATATACGAAGAAACCTCTCTAACTCCTTTCTCTAGCCTTTTGATTTTTTATATATTGGATTTTATATTGAAAATAATGATAAAATACACAATTTTCTATTTCCCTGTTTCTGATAACATCGAAAAGTTGTATATCACGATCTATACGAGCACCTCCTCTAACTCCTCTCCCGACCCTTTATATGTTTGACTATAAATAGTTGAAAATAATGAAAGAATTTAATTAGTTCATTCAGAGCCTTTGATTTCAAGAACCCTGAAAATGAAATGATAATAATGAATATATATTGAGGAACCTCTTTAATTCCCCTCCTACTCCTTAAGTCTTTTATATGTTTGACCATAAAAATAGAAAATAATGAAAAAAATAACACAGTTGTCAAATTCCTTGACTTCAGGAATTCTAAAAAGGACGTATAACACGATGTATAGGGAACTACCCTCTAACTTTCTTCCCCACTGCTTTAACCTTGTAGTAAAACCTGCTTGGGTGTGTACCGATTTGCCATCTCCATTACTGAAGTTGGGCTGTAATCACGGCGAATTCTTTCCTATCCTGGGCAATTCTTAATGAAGTATGGATATCTGGACCTGTCCAATCTCGTATATTTTTCAGCCAGGAACATTTTCGTCGCCCCACACCTCTTTTCCCTTCAATTTTCCCATTCATCAACAATCGAAGCAGTGAGTAACGTGGACCGCTATAAATATGTCCCAAGTAACGAGTTTTTTGTCTTTTAATAAATAATAATAGTTTTCTTTCTCTACCCATTCGACGAAGTACATCTTCAATATTCTGCGCATGACCCATAATTCGAAAGATTCGATTCGGAGCGATTCATTGATCGTAGTTCCAAGGTCCAGGCCTCAACTCCATATAAAAGCACTGGATATATATAGAGCTTTACAAAACGATAACGAGTATACAAAGAAAGGGTTGAGTCTGTGAGGAGGTGTTTCATTTTGAGAAAAGCCGCTCTAGCTATTTCAATGCGAACTCGTACATCAACTTCAGGATTCAAATCATTAGTTACCCAACACCCTAGGTATTTAAATTTGTTTACTTGTTCTATCAATTGATCGTAAACACGAATATGGTATCTGTTTGCAACCCGGGTGTTCTCGAAATGACCATTACTTTCGTTTTATTAACGTTTACTTTCATGCCTAAAACATCGCCTTCCTTAGATATATTGTTCATAAGACGCTCACGTACATTTGTTTCTTCCATGTACCGCACGTAACATATTAATTGAGCGTCATTATTTCTGTCTGTTGCTTCAGCCAGTTAAATGGCAAATAAACCAGAAAGATTTTCCACAATTTGCTCATTAATGTCTTCAGCTATGTCATGAATGCGACGACTAATCGTATTGTTATTTACTTTCATGCCTAAAACATCGCCTTCCTTAGATATATTGTTCATAAGACGGTCACGTACATTTTGTTTCTTTCATGTACCACACGTAACATATTAATTGAGCGTCATTATTTCTGTCTGTTGCTTCAGCCAGTTAAATGGCAAATAAACCAGAAAGATTTTCCACAATTTGCTCATTAATGTCTTCAGCTATGTCATGAATGCGACGACTAATCGTATTGTTATTTACTTTCATGCCTAAAACATCGCCTTCCTTAGATATATTGTTCATAAGACGGTCACGTACATTTGTTTCTTTCATGTACCACACGTAACATATTAATTGAGCGTCATTATTTCTGTCTGTTGCTTCAGCCAGTTAAATGGCAAATAAACCAGAAAGATTTTCCACAATTTGCTCATTAATGTCTTCAGCTATGTCATGAATGCGACGACTAATCGTATTGTTATTTACTTTCATGCCTAAAACATCGCCTTCCTTAGATATATTGTTCATAAGACGGTCACGTACATTTGTTTCTTTCATGTACCACACGTAACATATTAATTGAGCGTCATTATTTCTGTCTGTTGCTTCAGCCAGTTAAATTGCAAATAAACCAGAAAGATTTTCCACAATTTGCTCATTAATGTCTTCAGCTATGTCATGAATGCGACGACTAATCGTATTGTTATTTACTTTCATGCCTAAAACATCGCCTTCCTTAGATATATTGTTCATAAGACGGTCACGTACATTTGTTTCTTTCATGTACCACACGTAACATATTAATTGAGCGTCATTATTTCTGTCTGTTGCTTCAGCCAGTTAAATGGCAAATAAACCAGAAAGATTTTCCACAATTTGCTCATTAATGTCTTCAGCTATGTCATGAATGCGACGACTAATCGTATTGTTATTTACTTTCATGCCTAAAACATCGCCTTCCTTAGATATATTGTTCATAAGACGGTCACGTACATTTGTTTCTTTCATGTACCACACGTAACATATTAATTGAGCGTCATTATTTCTGTCTGTTGCTTCAGCCAGTTAAATTGCAAATAAACCAGAAAGATTTTCCACAATTTGCTCATTAATGTCTTCAGCTATGTCATGAATGCGACGACTAATCGTATTGTTATTTACTTTCATGCCTAAAACATCGCCTTCCTTAGATATATTGTTCATAAGACGCTCACGTACATTTGTTTCTTCCATGTACCACACGTAACATATTAATTGAGCGTCATTATTTCTGTCTATTGCTTCAGCCAGTTAAATTGCAAATAAACCAGAAAGATTTTCCACAATTTGCTCATTAATGTCTTCAGCTATGTCATGAATGCGACGACTAATCGTATTGTTATTTACTTTCATGCCTAAAACATCGCCTTCCTTAGATATATTGTTCATAAGACGGTCACGTACATTTGTTTCTTCCATGTACCACACGTAACATATTAATTGAGCGTCATTATTTCTGTCTGTTGCTTCAGCCAGTTAAATTGCAAATAAACCAGAAAGATTTTCCACAATTTGCTCATTAATGTCTTCAGCTATGTCATGAATGCGACGACTAATCGTATTGTTATTTACTTTCATGCCTAAAACATCGCCTTCCTTAGATATATTGTTCATAAGACGGTCACGTACATTTGTTTCTTCCATGTACCACACGTAACATATTAATTGAGCGTCATTATTTCTGTCTGTTGCTTCAGCCAGTTAAATTGCAAATAAACCAGAAAGATTTTCCATAATTTGCTCATTAATGTCTTCAGCTATGTCATGAATGCGACGACTAATCGTATTGTTAGAAAAAGGACTATTTTTTATTTTTTCGGTCGCCGATTCTCCAATCACTGATACCATATCGATCGCAGCAGGTAAAATAAGATTTTTAGCAATCGTATGTGGTTTCTTACATTTGGCAATACGGTGAGCGACTTTGTTAGAGGCGAGCAGTGCTTTGGAAGGAATAGATGCTCTGGAAAAGAAGGATGTCCACTGATGTTTCATTTCTCGCAATTTTCTTGCAAAAAAATCTCACGGCTTTCCTCGTGCGTATCGTCTCGCGACTCCCCTAGGATAGCTCCGCGATGCCCCAGGGCATCGCGACGCTCAGTTAGGGAACCCCTGGACTAGCCACAGACGTCATTATAGAAGTATTCGTCCCCGTTTACGTTGGTTTGTGCGTGTTTAAAATACCTCAGACTGTTGGAAATGCCGCGAATTGTGAAATACGCGTGTGATCCGTTTTTTAAATACAAGAGACGTAAAAACAACCGAAATTCATCAGTAAATTAGTTAAGATTAGTTAAGTGTATGGCGAAAACGCTATGAGCTATGAAATGATAAGAAAATCGCTTAGAGCATTTAAAGATGATCGCACAAATATGAGGGATGAGGTGAGCGTCCGGCATTAATGATGAGCTGGTGGGGAAAGTTGACGAAAAGGTTCGAGGAAACAGACGCTTTAGGATTCTATCATTATCTAATATATTAATGTTGCAGTAATTAGCAGCATCAGGCGGCAAATTTCTTAAAGGATGTAATATAGAAGCTAGACTTACGATACAAGTACCTTAATATAGGTGAAAATTATGTTGAAGTGTAGATTAAGGTCCGGGCGCTCAGGTGGAAATAAAATTGTTACAAAAAAAATTGTTTTGTATTTTCTTGATATCAAAATAATATTTACTTTAAAAACGAGACTCGTATAAATGCCGAGGACCCAAGTTTGGTTCTCGGCATTTATTGGTCAACTGTAGATTACGTAAGAATATTTTAAAAGGGGATACGGTAGTTCGTAGAATTGTAGGTGATGATTGGTTGCAATGTATGTATGTGTATGCAATGTGTATTGTTTTTTTTTAGATGGCGGAAGCAGGGTTAAAAAAAATAAATAATAAACTTTGCTGGCAAGAGGTGAAAGAAGTCTACGTACCTTTTTTAATAAGGCCGCCTGGAATTATGTATGCTGAATTAACTATACTGAAAAAGACCCTTTACAAGAAGCATTTACAGGTAAGCGCATTATAGAATATTTACGTTAATAGTGAGAGGAAACATTCCCCCAGTATCACGACGTGATCTTTCTTTTATTACGAAGTCGTAACTGCGTTCCAAGAGGAACATCGTAATCAAGTGTTGGTTTAAGGGCAAAGAATGAATTCCTTCATCCTTCTTTTTTGAAACTGATTTATTTCTGAAGCATGCAGGCCTTCACGACGGTTGAATTAATATGGGTTTCTTTCGGGAGTTGAGGCTGTGTTCTCCAAGTATTAACTTCCTGACGTTTCGTTGTTGACACTGCGGTCAACATTTTCAAAGGCGATGTGGCAGTGATCGAAGGTTTCTTCTTGGCTGTTCACTGTCAACGGTTGACATTGATCGCCTTTGAAAATGTTGATCGCAGTGTCAACGAAACGTCAGGAAGGTAATACCTGGAGAACACGGTCTCAACTCCCGAAAGAAGCCCATATTATTTATTTCTGATTATAGCCTACGCGTTTCACTATGAGTAAACCATCTAATGATGGTGGGCCGACTGTAAGTTCAAAAAGTTGTGATTAGATATATAAAAAATAGGGTTTTTCTTTAAAACGCGATACCTGTCTACGTGTTTTTAAGAAGGTATTCGAATATGTATAGAGAACACCAAAGATGCAGAGGTAGATCACAGACAAGATGGACGGATGACATAAAAGATTAGCGGGACACGATTGGATGCAAAAAGCAAACAACTAAGCTCATTGGAGATAACTTGGAGAGGCTTACATCCGACTATGGATGGAATAAAGTAATGATGATGATAATGATGATTTCTTAATGAAACACTATCGAAACTAAAGTATGAAGAAGAAAATTGATTAAATGAAAAACACGGAAAATGCTTAATTTGTAGGATGATGAAAAAACTTTATTGGCTGACCTTCTTAGTGAAACTCAAAAGAAAAAGGCAAAGATCTTGAATGCTAATTTTTTATACTCAAGAGAGCTTCTGACAAACTTAACAAAGCAATCATTGAAATTATATCGATTTATCATGCAATTAGCAATCACCACCTTTATTCGAATACTGATTGAGGCATTAAATGAAATGCAACTTTAGACTAAGATTCGCCACTAGCTCAGAAAGTTCACTATGGTAGAGTCAAAGCTGTTGTTGTTTTGAAAATCTTTACGCTGATCTCCACAAAGTCAACTTTCTTGCAACTGAAAATTACTATGCCGTCTTAAAATGATTTTTTTATGAACATAGGACACGTGCTGCAGGAAAATCCCTAAATGTTAAGGAAAATGACTTTTTTTAATAAAGGTCTCGCGAATCTCTACCAGATGTTATAATTTTTCATTTTTTTTTTTTTCAAAATGACCGAAAGAACGCATTTGTTGTTATTTGATTAATAAACAAATGTAAAAAAAAACAGTTAAAATGATTCCATAAAAAATTTTTTAATGGCGTTGGAAAGCTGGCATCGAGACCTAAATTTTGAAAAAAAAGACCTATTTTGGACCAAATGGCATAAAATGGCGGGCAGTTCAAATTATAAATAACAAATTCAGTTGTGCCTACCGGGTTCAACATTTTTGTACCAAAATTTTAGGATATGTTTGCTATAACAAGAGGGGTATTTTGTGAAAGGTTCAATCCGATCGGTGTATTTAGTCGACCTGTACAATAAAATGAAAAAAAAGTTGTTTGCCTGTTTTTTCAATTTTGTAGTTTATACCAGGTGTACAAGTATGAAATGAGGATTTTTTTTTCTAAGCAACATGTTAAATTCGGAAGAATGATACAAAGTGCTTTATTCAAAGTATGCTCCATCGCTTGTTATACATTTTTTCCATCTTTCGGGCAATTTGTGAATACCACGCCAGTAAAAATCTTCCCCTTTTGCTGCGGATCATTCATCGAGCCATTTTTTTACATCTTCGTACGAACCAAAGCGCTGCTCAGCAAGTGCGTGACCCAAAGATGCAAACAAGTGGTAAACGGAAGGAGCCAAGTCTGGAGAGTAAGCCACATGGGGTAGAACTTCCCAGCTGAGTGCTTCCAACGTGTCGCGAACTGGTTTTGCCGTATGTGATGGAGCATTGTCATGAAGAAAAATGACTTTGTGTTGCCTCTTTCGGTATTCTGGCCTTTTTTCAAGCAGCGAACGGTTCAAATCGGTCAATTGTTGTTGGTAACGTTTAGTATTAACTGTTTCCCCAGGTTTTAACAGATCATAACAGACCACGCCCCTCTGGTCCCACCAAACATAGAGCATCGTCTTTCTGCCAAAACGATTCGGTCTTGCGGTCGATGTGGATGGTGCGCCTGGGTCTACCCATGATTTTTTGCGCTTGTGATTCTCAAAATAAATCCTCTTTTCATCCCCTGTAACCATACGATGCAAAAACGACTTCCTTTTGTACCGAGCGAGCAAAATGTCACACGTGTTTTTGCCTTTTTTGACTATCGTTCAACTCATGTGGTACCCATCTACCGGCTTCTGAATCTTTCCCATCTCTCGTAGCCGATTGGAAACAGCTTGTTGACTAACGCCCAATTCCTCGGCGACTTGTTTTTGTGTTTGCGAATCATCTTCGTCCAACAATGCTTGCAATTCCACATTTTCGTATTTTTTTGGCGGTTTTTCACCTGCCTTGTCAGCATCATCGAAGTCACCACTTTTGAAACGCCGAAACCATCGTTCACACGTATCTTGCGATGGAGCATGTTCACCATAAGCTTCTCGAAGTAATCGGTATGATTCAATAGCAGTTTTCTTCAAATGAAAACAAAAAATTAATGCTGTCTCCGAATGCTCTTTGTTCGGTATAAATTTCGACATATTGAACACTACAATACAACACTATGCACACCCTTTTCCAATTTATCACTCGTGCGCTTCTGACACTTGTTGATGACACAACAAAATGGCGCAGTGTCAAATCTTTATAGTAGAAACTGCATTGCTGCACCATCTGTTGTCTGAAATCCGCATTTCATACTTGTACACCTGGTATACGCACTTGAGCGACTTAAAATCAACGAGAATTTGTTGAAAATTTCATTACGAAGAGTTTTGTTTTTTTTTTGTCTCGATCCGACTTATATAACCGGAGGTGTTCACATTTTAAGCTCAAAAAACGCGTTTTGAAAACTTAAATTGTTTAGAAACCAAAGAGCACAAGTTTTTCAAGGTCCAAAACTCAGGACAATACTTCTGGTGATACCCGAGAGAGGATAAAATCATAATATTGCTGTATCTAAACTATGCTTGTCTCATCATTATTTTGACCTTTTTTTACTGCACTATTGGCATGAAGATGATGCATACACAACAAAGAGAGCCGTGTTTACTTTTCGTCACCGAGTATCCCTTCAAATAAAGGCTTTCAAAAATGAAGGGCGGCGTTTTTTCCTATCTCCAAGTCTACTGTTTTTGAAAGTTGGCAACCCTATGTGAGAAGCTAAAATTTAGTATTTATCTTAGAACTGAGTGTTTGTAAAGGAAATACTGAGAAAATCATTTGACTTTTTTTTTTAAAGTTGTATTATTATTTTTCAGGTGTTGAATGATATGGTTTTCAACACTGCCTGCCCCACTGTAAATATGGGATTGTTGTTCCCAACGACCCGTTTCGAGGAACGGCTGTTGCATACTTTTGATGAAACTTATTGCGAAAAATATTTCTATAAATGGCCGCTTTCAGCAAATTCTAAATATTTAATTAAAAAGGAAGACGCTGTTAAATTGTACGATATTTTAGAACTGTTTTATCAAGTGGTTTCGAATGGAAAATTAGAGAGCCAAAAATGTGGATTTTTGAATTTCGATGATACACCCGTTCCATATATAGGTAAGGGATGTAAGTTAGTGTGATTTAGGGATGAAAAGGTATCGTACCAAATGATATTTCGTACACATGTTTCTGATTTCCTTGAAAATTTACCGGTTTGATCGTAAAAACAAGTGGCTATCACGTGTTTTTTAGGGAAACCCTATACATTTTATCATTTTTAGTGTTTCGTATGGAACACTTCAGTTTCCGTCCATCTGTCTGTCACACGCGATTTTCTCCAAAACTATTTGACATAGAAAGTGGAAATTTGTCACAAATATAGGACTTGATGGCCCAATCACAGCCGTATAGTTTTGAAAGTTCAATTTTGACTTAAGAGGTTAGTTTTGGGGCGTTCAAAAATATATATCATGTAATACTAAATGTAATAATATGAAAAAAATTGCTAAAAATCGCTGTCCCCCCTTATCTCTAATAATTTGGAAACAATTCTAGAATATTCTTCATAAGGTCCTAGATTGAACGAAAATTATTATGCATCACCTTTGATAACACAGGCCAACAACAAAATATTTGTAAAAAAACTTTTTAAACCAATACATCTAAGTGTTATGTATTTTTGGGTGCTGAAACCGTATCTGGTATCAGTTTTTTTGTATCACCCACAGTTCTCTCACAATATGACATCGATTAAATTTCAAAATAGGGAAAATTTGATTCATAAAAAATAAAAACTTAAACCGTACTTTTATAATATATAACATATTACACTTCAATGCGAATATATTAGGTGCTTATTTTTTTGTATTTCCTTTCCCTTTTCTCTGTGAAGTTTCTTGTATAGCTTTTTCTCCGATGTGTTGCATTTTATTGTTCTCTATGAAGTGACCAACAGTAATCACCCATCATGTTGATATTCCACCGTCCCGGTACCGTTTCTCCATCTCCTTTATGTCCTGATGGAACGGTTCCCCCTGCTCTTCATTCACATCGCCTAAGTTTTTAGGAAACAAGTCATGATGGTTGTGCAAGAAGCTGACTTTAAGGCTCATCAGACAACCCAGATTTTTGAACTTGTCTATCATATTAGCTACGATAAGTTCATAGTTAGGGTCTTTCACATTGCCCAAAAACTTAGTCACAACTTCTTCAAATGATATCCAAGCCTCCTTTTCCTTTGTAATCATCCTTGCTTCAAAGTTGGAATCGAACATCATTTTACGAATATCAGGCCCAACGAAAATCCCTTCTTTCAGTTTGGCTTCTGATAAATGAGGAAATATTTTACATCCATATAGCATTCAATCGTGAGCTGGATAGTTAATTTTCTGTAAAATCATGTTAAGATTTTCTTAACTTTCTTTCATATGGACTGAATGAGCAACAGGCAGTGAAGCATAAGTATTTCCTTTGTGTAACAGAACACGTTTTAAACTAGTTTTTGATGAGTCTACAAAAAGCCTCCAATCTTCCTTCTTGTACTCAAAGTCAAATTCGTTCATTAGACTACCAATATCATGGCAGTAAACCAAATCCTCTTCCTGCTTAAAAAACTGAGCAAACTGTTGATCTCTTGTTCTATAATGGTAAATAGATGTTCCAGTTTCCAATAAATGTTTTTCTTTCAGTCTAGAATCAAGCAATTCTGCTTTTTCCGTTGTCAAACCCAAATCTCTCTCTAAATCATTTAACTCGGTTTATGTAAACAACTGTGGTTTTAAATTTTCTAGAGAACATTGAAATTCATCATTATCCGGTCGATTTTCATTAAATTCGGGACTGGACTGTAAAACGTAATCAATGGACTGAGGTGGCTCAGGGACAGGTAGTCCCGGCCGATTAGCTGAAGTAAAGTTAGGATAGACAATTACTTTCTTATTTTTGGAGTTATATCCAGAAACATCAACGGTGCAAAAATAACAATCATTTGAATGATTTTCTTGCTCTCTCCATACCATGGGAACTGCAAATCTAAAAGCTTTCTTTTCTTTCTTATACCATTTCCTAAGATCCTCGACACAAACATAACATACTTTGTGAGGAGTCCAACACTTTTCTTGATTACCGATTTCTACACCAAAATATGCAAAGTATACTTTTTTTACAAAGTCAGTAATGTTTCTTTGATGTTCTTTAACTACAAACTCACCACATATATAACAAAAAGTGTCGGGAGAGTTTTTACAACCACGATTAGCCATACTTTGAGTATGAATTAAAGCACATGGGTTGAACACTGCAATGCGAGGTTATATTAACTGGAAGAAAACAAACAGCTGTGACATTTATCGGAACCTTAAAAAATTCTGATTTTATTGCCAACCTAATGACATTCGAATGATAAAAAAATAACTTTACACATTTTGAATATTAAAATGTGAAAAATTGGTGGGTGATACGACTTTTTTATTATTATTTTCGGACTCATACAAAGAAACATAGGAATCAGGTAAAATTATTATAAAAGTTTTTTCATCGTTGGCCTATGTAATTTATCTAGTATATAAAAAAAAAACAATTTTTTCAAAGTCATGGAGAGGAGTGTTAAATGAAAGCAAAAAATTGCCAAAAAACGCAACCCCCCAACCCTATCTCTAAGTACAGTACGAATCAAAAAATTTCGAAAAAAATTCTGAAATATTCTCCATAAGCTGTAGATTGAATGGAAATTAGTACGAGTGCATTACCTTTGATAATTTATCTGGTATATACAGTTTGTCAAGTAAGAACGTTGATAATTCCTTTTTGGTAGATGCGATTCTAGCGATTCAACAAAAAATCGTTAAAGGAAACCTGTGCCTACGACGCCTTTTTGTAAAAGTATCAGTCGATTGCGAACTTTCGTCGAAATCACGTAAAATCCTAAATTGTGCGTAGCACAGGGGGCCAGGAATCTGATTTTTGCCCTCAATTATTAACGAAATCAGACAATTGTTTTTCAAATACTCGTAAGTGAATTCCGGACAATCTTAAGGAAGCCGATTTGCAAAATATAACCTCAAAATTTTTTTCAAATTGCAGAAAGCAGCTAGGAACGGGGAGGTAAAATTTCGAAGATCACGTGATTTCAAGCTTACGAGTTCAAAACTGGTTTATTGGGGGTTTCTGGGGTCACTGAATCTATTTTGCTCATATGCACCCTTTTAAGGGGTGAAATGGGGGTTGAGGGAAAGAAATTACGATATTCACCTGAATTAAGAGTTTCGCGTTCAAAACTGGTTCCACGGGGGTTTCTGAGGTGGCTAAATCTATTTTCAGGATCATTTTAATAATATGAACCGTTTTGAATGGTGAAAATGGGGGTTGGAGGGGGAGAAATTACGATATTCTCCTGAAATCGAGTTTCGCGTTCAAAACTGGCTCATTGAAGGTTTCTGGGGTCGCTGAATCTATTTTCCAACCCCCATTTTCAACCCTCACAAGGGTGCATATGATCAAAATGATCCCGAAAATAGATTCCGCTACCCCAGAAACCCCCGAGGAATCAATTTGGAACACGAAACTCTAATTCAGGTGAATATTGTAATTTTTCTCCTCCCAAATACCATTTTCACATCTCAAAAGGATGTATATAATAAAAGACTGTTTTTAGTCAATTTCCACTGGTTTATTTAAATTGCGATGACGCGTTTCGCTGTCGATGCAGCTTCTTCAGATCTACATTTTACACTGTGTAATACAGTTAGTCAAGTAAGAACATTTACATTTTACACTGTGTAAAATGTAGATCTGAAGAAGCTGCATCGACAGCGAAACGCGTCATCGCAATTTAAATAAACCAGTGGAAATTGACTAAAAACAGTCTTTTATTATATATTTATAATGAATTTCCATCAAGTAGAAGCTACAACAATCCAAAATTCAAAAGGATGTATATGATAAAAATGGGAAAAATTACGATATTCACTTGAATTAGAGTTTCGCGTTTAAAAACTGGTTCATCGGGGGTTTCTGGAATGGCGGAATCTATTTTCGGGATCATTTTGATCACATGCACCCTTTTGAAAATGGGGGTTGGAAAATAGATTCAGCGACCCCAGAAGCCCCCGATAAACCGGTTTTGAACGCGGAAACTTGAAATCACATGAACTTAGAAATTTCACCTCCCGGTTCCAGGCTACTTTTTGCAATTTTAAAAAATTTTGAGGTTATATTTTGCAATTTGGCTTCCTTATGTTTGTTCGGAATTCGATTACGAGTATTTTTTAAAAAAATGTCTGATTTCATCAATAATTGAGGCCTCTAGACAATTTTGAACGAAAAATCAGATTCCTGGTCCACAATGCGTCGGTTCGAGGCATAGACATGGAGGATGGACTGCACATTAGCCTCGCGAAATTGACCCCTCTCTAGAGAGAGACAAAACGACTGTGCGGCACACCTGTCCCTTTTCTGTAGGCCTGTACTAACGTAGTAACCAAGGCGCAGTATTCGTACATTCGTTGAGGACTTTGACTCAGTTGTCTCGTGAGACGCGAAAAATTTGGAGATCATTGCCCGAGTATGCAGAAAATTTTGTCCACAACACGCCTCGAAAATGCCAGGCGATTTTTGATGCAGGAGGCGATTGGACAACTTAGTAAGGTAATTGTGCCGTTGTTGGCACACCAAAGAATTTATTGATGGCAAAAAATTTTCTCGAAACACATTTTTTCAAGAATCACGTTCTTACTTGACGGACTGTAATAATCAAGATCAGAAATAAAGTTTGTTGAAAACTCATTTGGGTGTGTTTTGTGAAGTCGCTGATCATTTTATACATCCATAACAAAAATGAAACAATCAGAGGAAATTTGGGTAAAGTTTCAATTAATAGTCTAAAAGATGAAAATGGACAAGAAACAAAAGATCGACACGAAATATTACCAATAATTGAAAGCTATTATAGTAAACTGTACGAATCAAAAAATGATCCACCAATGGAATTTAAAAAAGACATAAAAAGAAAAGTACTCAACGTCAACTCTGAGGAAATATCAGAAATAACAGAAGAAGAGATTATATCAACCTTGAGGAACATGAAAAACAACAAAGCACCAGGTACAGATGAAGAGATGGTTGAATTAATGAAGGAAGGAGGTGAACTGATTGTACAAACATTGAAAATACTGTTCAATAAATGCCTAAGTGAAGGACAAATACCAGTTAATTGGAATACTTCCTCAATAATATTGCTCTTCAAGAAAGGCGACAAGAAGATATTGGATAATTACCGTCCAATATTCCTATTGTCGCAGACCTATAAGTTGTTTACTAGAATCATCATCAATAGGCTAAAAAACAAACTGGAATCGAACCAAACAATTGAACAGGCAGGTTTCAGAAAAAACTTCAGCATCAGTGATCACTTGTTAACTATCCGCACACTCATTGAGAAAGCGACAGAATATAATATAACACTTTACCTAATATTTATTGACTATCAAAAGGCATTCGATAGTATTGAAACCTGGGCGTTGGAAAGGGCTCTAAATAATAATAGAATTGACTATAGATACACACAGCTAATAAGATCGATATATAATAATACCAAGATGACAATAGAAGCACACGTAAAAACAAAACCTATACCCATAAAACGAGGAGTGCGACAGGGACACCCAATGAGCCCTAAACTGTTTAATGCCGCATTGGAGGATATTTTTAGAGATCTTGAGTGGGCTAATACGGCGATAAATGTGAATGGAGAGAGGCTACATTATGTGAGATATGCCGACGATGTGGTAATAATATCTAACAATGCAGAAGATATACAAAAGGTGTTAAATGATATTCAGGAAAAATCAGAAAAAGCGGGATTAAAATTAAATAAAAAGAAAACAAAAGCCATGACAAATGACCATAACCCGCAAGACATAAGGATAGACAACGAAAGACTTGATTATGTAGAAGAATATATATATCTGGGACAAATGATACAATGAGATAAACCCAATCAAACCGCAGAAATAGAAAGAAGAATCAGACTGGCATGGGCAGCTTTTGGTAAACAAAGATACATCCTGAATAACAAGAAAATTCCTCTAAGACTAAGAGGAAATGTATATAACCAGTGTGTCTTACCAGTTCTCACTTACGCAGCACAAACTTGGACACTGGCTAGGAATATAATGGAAAGATTGGCCAAAACACAACGAGCAATGGAGCGTCAGATGTTGAATATAAAGATAAAGGATAGGATACGAAACGAATATATTAGGGAAAAAAGCCTAAAATGGAGATGGGCTGGACATACAATGCGATAACGGACAATCGTTGGAATAGGAAGATGCATGATTGGAGACCCTGAATGGGAAAGAGACCAAGGGGCAGACCTCAGACCAGGTGGAAAGACGATCTAAAACTTACAGCCGGCCTAGCGTGCATACGAGAAGCACAGGACCGAGATAAGTGGAGAACCAAAGGGTAGGGCTATGTCCGACAATGGATGTAAAAAGGTTATGGAGAAGCGAGAGAGGGGAAGAACAAATATTTTTATTTTAAAAGCAATCACTGTACGGAACACTAATTCCGCAAGTCCGTCTTGCTCTTGGCCGTTTTTTTTTCTATTAAAATGAGAATTTGGCTAGTCATTTCGTGAGCACCTGGTATATCGATTGTCTGAGAGCCGTTCTATGAATGCTTAAAATATTTAGTAAGGTATTAGTTACAAAAAGGGCTAAACAGTGAGAGGGCTCCATGATAATCAAAAAATAACAGTTTTCAGACTTTCTAACATCAAAAACCATAAAAAGGACGTATAACCTTTACTGTCCAATTTTTATATAGGGTATATTGAGGTAAGAAAGCGACGTATTTTAGTGAATACCATAATCCGTTAAAAAGAAAAGTTAGAAGACAACTTGCATAATCATGTATATATATTTTTTCTTTTAGTTATAAACAATTTTGGTACAGTCGTTCCTATGTTTTGCTTTAATTGGCCAGAGGTAGCCAGTAAGGCATTCAAGATTATTAATCCTTGGAATTTGGCCTACCTCAGGCTGTGCTGTAAGCTCCTTTCAATCCTGCCGAAATTTTTCGAAAATGAGTTCTTGTGGGTTATCAAAGCCGATTTAATTAAAACCGCCGTTCCAAAAGTTAACAAGATGGAAACCTTTAAGTAAGTATTTATGCAAAGTATCATAACTCTGAATCGATTAGACGCAAACTATAAATTATTTGCCTGAATTGCATCAGTTTCACGATACAGCGAATTCCATAAATAAGTTTAAATTTGTTTGGCTTATTGCCCGAACGCAATCGGCGCGGCGGAGAGTCCAAAATGGGAATACAGAGCGTGACCCTGGTTATTGGAAATTTAGTTGCTAATATTCTTGAACTACGCATTCATTTATGCGATTTTTGCAGTCTCAGCCAAGGGTCCAGGTAGTCAGAAGCCTACCAGTAAAACTTAAAGATTTTAAGGAAAGCCCGGTTAAGAAAAAGCTTTAATAGTACAGGAAATGAAGCTCAAAAAATGACAAAACCTCGCAATTTTTTCGTCCAGCATCGATTTGTACAAAAATTTGGGATTAAGCTCATTTCACCCTCTAGTTCCTTTTCTATATCGTGCCGTTGTACGCTTTTTGTTTTTTAAGGGTGAAAACTACCCCTAATTGTAAAAAATTATAAAATAACATTTTAAACCTTAATATGGGTAAAATTTGGTTTGGGTTAGTTAAATAAGGATTGTTTTATGCTTTAGGATATAATTTCATAATGTTTCAACCCTTAAAAATCAAGCCTTGTTAGAGCTTAATATAAAAAAAATATTTATCCTAACAAAATGATTTCGTCTTGCATCGATTTGCATAAAAATTTGGGATTAGGCTCATCTCACCCTCTACTTGATATTCTATATCATGCTCATGGGCGTTGATTATTTTTAGGGGTGAAAACTACCCCTTATTGTCAAAAATTATAAAATAACATTGTAAACCTTAATATGGGTAAAATTTGGTTTGGATTGGTTAAATAATGATTGTTTTATGCTTTAGGATATAATATAATATTTCAACCCTTAAAAACCACCCTTAATAACATTGCAATTTTTATAAAGTAATTTAATAGATCTAAATAGAAAAAAAAGTAGAATTACATAAAAAAAAAATTTATTAACACAAAAATACACCGCATATTCACATACATTTACATACATAGACATAGGTGCAGCCTTTTTGTATTGGAAACTCCACAATATACGAGGCTGGTTTGAAAAGTCCGTGCAAAAATAAAAACTACTTATGTGTTTGGGGTAAACCTTTTTTATTTTTCGACATAGTCTCCTTTTAGGCTTATACACTTCGTCCAACGATGTTCTAGTTTGTTGATCCCTTCCGAATAATAGGATTTGTCCAAGTCTGCAAAATATCCATTAGTGTCTGCAATCACCTCCTCGTTTGAATAAAATCTTTGTCCCGCCAGCCATTTCTTCAAATTGGGGAACAAATAGTAGTCCGAGGGAGCCAAGTCTGGAGAATAGGGGGGATGTGAAACGAGTTGGAATCCTATTTCCATTAATTTTGCGACCACAACTGCTGAGGTGTGTGCTGGTGCGTTGTCGTGATGGAAAAGGTCTTTCTTGTGGGCCAATCGCGGGCGTTTTTCTTACAGCTCGGTTTTCAAACGGTCCAATAACGATGAATAATATTCACCTGTAATAGTTTTACCCTTTTCCAGATAGTCGATGAGGATTATCCCTTGCGAATCCCAAAAGACAGTCGCCATAACCTTTCCGGCTGAAGGAGCGGTCTTCGCCTTTTTTGGTGCAGATTCCCCCTTGGTAACCCATTGTTTAGATTGTTGTTTGGTCTCAGGAGTATAGTAATGTATCCATGTTTCATCCACAGTGACGAAACGACGCTTAAAGTCCTCCGGATTCTTCTGGAACAGCTGCAAACCATCCTTGCAACACTTCACACGATTCCGTTTTTGGTCAAGCGTGAGCAATCGCGGCATCCATATTGCGGATAGCTTTCTCATGTCCAAATGTTTATGCAAAATATTATGTACCCGTTCAGTCGAGATGCCCACAGCACTAGCAATCTCACGCACCTTAACTCTTCTGTCATCCATCACCATATCATGGATTTGATCAATGGTTTCTGGAGTCGTAACCTCCAAGGCCGTCCAGAACGTTCAGCGTCACTTGTGCCCATAATGCCAGTCCGAAAATTTTGAAACCACTTATAAACTGTTCTAATCGAAGGTGCAGAGTCACCATAATCTTTATCAAGCTTCTCTTTAGTCTCCTGAGGCGTTTTGCCTTTCATAAAGTAATGTTTAATCACCACACGAAATTCTTTTTCGTCCATTTCTTGAAAATCACTCGACTTTCTTGATTCACACGAATGCCAAACACAAAGAAATAGACCAATATGGCTGAAACTTGGTGTGCGTTCATTCAAGAGATGCTACTAACTAAACATGACCTCGATACGCGCCGGTGGTGCCATCTCTCGGACTTTGCACGGACTTTTCAAACCAGCCTCGTATGTACGAATAAATCCTTCAATTATAAAAGTATATACAAAAGAATAAAAAAACTCTGGCACTTGAAATAAAAAAATATAAAAATGAATTTTTTATGCACTAACCGATTTATTTTCATAACTATAACAAACACAATTGAATAATTCTAAAAAAATTGTCAGAGCACGTGCTATTTCTTTCGAACTTTAAAATACACTGGTGAGGAATCAACGAAATATACACTCACACACGCAGACGCATGAGCAGATGTTTCTTCTTCTCTGTCTTTCGATTTGAATGGAAAAAGTGGAACATATAACGTATTACTGCCAAATATACCGGTTATGTAGATTATTACGCTCCGAAGCGAATTTTTCGAAAAAAAAAAATGATTGGTTTTTTAAACATAGCTCCTTCATTTTTAGTGATAGAAAGTTTTTTCAAAAACGATTTTGTAGGGCTTTTCAAGAGCTATAAGACTATGTGAATTAAATTCCTTAAGATCCCTTAGTTTTTTTTTAAATGGGGTGAGTTTAAAGGGCTCGAATAAGGTGGTGTTCGCTCGTAAATAGAGGTTTTAAACGGCTATATCTCGCCAAATATTCATTGTACAGAAAATCTACTCACAGGGAAATTTTAGTCATTAAAAAAGCTACAATTTGGTACTCTGTATAATTTTTTTCGTATCTCCAGTATTTTCGGAGATATTTTGAAGAAAAGGGTGAAAAATACGAAATTGCAAAAAATCGTTTTCTCTTTAAACTCCAATTTTTCTAAAATTAGGCATTTTAAATTGGTCAAACTTCTTGAGTGTATTGATAATACATATATAAATAGAATCACAGAAGGTGAAGATCAATTTTAATTAGGGGGGTAGTTAGGGGGTTGTTTTCACAGATTTTTTCGTAGAAAAAAGTAGGTACCGACCTTATTTTAATCATAAGTCGCTCAATTTTCATGCTAGAGACTTTTTTTTAAAAGGTCTAATTATATACTTTAAAAAAAATTCTATAAGTTTTCCTCGAAAAATGCAAAGTTTTCCCGTTATTTGGCTTTGAATCTTTCAAATTATGCATTTGACGAAAAAAAGCTAACCATTAACATGCCGTATCTCGGTTCGTATTGGTCGTAGAAAAATTATAAAAAAAGGATTTTGTTTAAAAGCTAGAATTTTGCTCTCCACAGTTTTTTTTGATAAAATGCATATTTTTCGAATTATTCGCAAAAAACCCTTTAAAAAAGTCGATTTTTTCGTCGAAAAACTGTTACTTTCAACCGCGAATAACTTGAAAAATATTAGTTTTACGAACAAAACGTAAAGAACATTTTTTTCTTAGAATTAACTTTTCCATCGATTCCTATAGTTAAAATGTAATAAAAAATTTCCACCCCCGAGATGGGGTGGCAACCACCCCCAAGGTTTTAACGTACAGCGGCATAATATAGAAAATGATCCTTGGGCTATTCCCTATCTTCTGTGAAAATTTCAAGTAAATCCATGCTGGACGAAAAAATTGCAAGCCAAAATAATTCATTTCCTGTACTATAAAAGAAAATCTACTAACCCATTTCCAGGTCTTGCAGTGATCTTCAACGCAGAGTCCTTTTGACTGTTTTAACGTGAAAGAATTGGATTTTTAGGAACACTGTTTTGCACGTATCCATCCAGCGGCTAGGTGATCTTCTGCGTCGCCTTCTTCCATTTAGTTTGTCCTGCACCATATTATCAGCACGTGTAGTGTGACCAAAATACTTTACGATACTAGCATAGAGTGTTGTGGAAAGTCTCTGTTTTGGTTTTATCTCATTAAGGACAGAAGCATTTGTTAGTCGAACTATCCACGGAATGCTCAGCATCCTTCGCCAGCACCACATTTCAAACGCGTTTATACGGCGTCGATCAGCGGTGCGTATAGTCCAGGTTTCAGATGCATACCTGAATGTGGAGACTACAAGGGTTTATACTAGATTTATTTTCGTATTGCGACTAATGTCCCTGGATCTCCAAAGCTTTGTGAGTTGAGTCATAGCTGTGCGACCCATTTGTATTCCTCGACGTATTTCATCTTCACAATTGCCGGTGTTATTGATCAAAGCTCCCAGGTATGTAAAGCTGCTAACCAAATCATATTCATTAATCTGCTGTACATTTGGGAAGTTATTGTTTTCCCTATCGACTATCAGAATTTTCGTCTTGCTACTATTTATTTGTAGACCGTATTCTTCACTGACATTCTGAAGTATTTCAGTTAAGGTCAAAAGCTCTTCTTGACTTGTTGCAAGCAACAGGGTCATCTGCATATCGAAAGTTACTAAGCCGACGACCACCTATATGAATTCCTCCTTCGCATCGATCTAATACGCGTCTCATTATAAATTCACTATAAATGTTGAAAAGAATGGGGGAGAGCTGCAGCCTTGTCTTATACCTTTCATTATTCGACATCTAGACGAACAATTGTTATCTATTTTCACCATAGCAGTACTGGCTTCATACAGATTTTTACTAATGTTGATTAAGTGCAGCGGTATGCCCATATCTGACTGTATAAACTAGGACCTATTTTTTTTTTATGGGTCTAGCACACCTGCTGCAGGGAAGTCCCTAAAGCGCTACAGGAGCGACACATGTGCGGGAAAAAGCGATTCACGTTGTTCTTTAATCGCTGTAGATTGTACTCGGTGGGAAACACAGTCCTGGGCAAATTATTCCAAAGGGATGATATTCTCCATATAAAAGACTGCTTAAAAAGCATTGTCCGAGGAGTAACAAGCTGAACCTCATACGGATTTGAAGTATTAGCGCGACGTGTATTTCTAACATGCACCGCTCTGGAGGAATTAAGCGGGCTACATCTTTCGAACCCTTTCCATGAAAATACTTGCAGAATAGGCGTAACTCGCCAACTGTTCTTCGATGTTCCAGCGAATCAAGGCCGCCGGTCAGTTCCGGGTCTCCAATCAGACGAACAGCTCTTCTCTGAATAGAATCCAACAAATGCAATGTATATTTGGGAGCGGAGCCCCAAACGTCGGAGCAGTATTCCATAGTTGGTCGAATTTGAGCTTTGTAAAGAATTAACAGTGTGGAGTGCAAAGCTTTCTGATTCGAAATAATATTCCTAACTTTTGAGAAGCTCTCCTTGCTATGCCTGCGACATGTTCATGCCAGGGCATATTTGCTCCCAAACTAAAGCCCAACAAATTGAGTGACGATGTTAGAGGAATGGAGTGCCCCGCCATAACTATGTCGGGTTAAGCAACGTTGACTTTTTTAGGAAAAACTGCCGCCTGGGTTTTTCTAGCGTTAAATTTCACTTGGTTACTGTCACCCCAAGATAGAATTTCTTTCAGGTCTTTGTTAAGTTGAACGACTTCCCGCTCTCTGCGGATATTCGTCTGAGTACCTGATGTCCGAGCGTTCAAAGTGAATGAAGAGATAAGCGTACTGTCATCTGCAAAGCTGTAGATTGGGTTTCCGGTTTTTTCCAGCAGATCGTAATGTAAATGAGAAAGATAGTAGGAGATAGTATGGAGCTTTGGGGCATACCGGCGATGATAGTGAAGGTGTTAGAAAGAAATCCGTCGGCTGCCACTCGTAAAGAACGCTCTCTGAGGAAACATGAGAGCCACAAACGGAACTTTTCAGACATATCTTAAGAGCGTAGCTTAGCCAACAGTCCATCGTGCCAAACACGGTCGAATGCCTTGGATATGTCAAGAGTAATCGCTCGAGATTTTCCAAAGTGTTCAATTGCGTTGTTCCAAACATGTGTTACATAAGTCAGAAGATCTCCTGTTGATCTATGTTTACGAAAGCCATATTGGTGATCGCTAATAATGTTGAATCCTTCAAGATATTTTAGAAGATGGTGATTGATAGCCTTTTCCATGACTTTCGATATTATTGAAAGCAGTGCGACTGGTCGGTAGTTATTTGGCAAGGTCTTTTTGCCTTTTTTAGGTATTGACTGAACTGTGGCACATTTCCAGCAGAAAGGAAATATTCCCTTTCTGTAGGATAGTCTGAAATTAATCACCAAATGCTTGACATTAATTATTTTTATTGTTCTCGGTAAAATTGGGCAACTGAAACCCTTATAAAATTAGCTTGGTACGGTATCTGTTGGGCTATAGGACCTTTTATTTATTCATCTATGTGTTATAACTAGTTATAATTAATAATAAACTAAATACAGACTCGTCTTAGCATAGTTTCCTTTATAATAATAATTTTTTTAGGAAATTGCCGAGAGAGGTAAAAATAGACGAATTTCTCAGACGAAAAGGACCTAACCAAAAAAACTTAACAAACACAGAGATTAATGAAACAATGGAACAGTTTGCCGCCAATATGTCACAATGGATAGGAAACCGATCATTAAAGAACAGCCCAGATTACGAAACCGACAAAATGCCACCTGCAAAAATACCAAAATTAAATTATAATATATACAACACTTCATATAAAGTACAGGATATTATCACTATCAACGATTCGAGTGATGAGACTGATGAGGAAGAGGATAGTAATGGTAAAAATGATGAGTTTATGAAAGAAATAAAAACCGAAATTGAAACAAATTACATCAAAACTGAAACTGAAGAATTACAATTTGAATGGGGAACAATTGAACCAAAAGTTGAGATTGATGAATCATCAGTTGAATTCGAAACAATCGAAGTACAAGAAGAAGTCGAACCAACTGAAAAAAAAACTGACTTTCAACATCAATCGGCTACACTATGTGAAAAAAATTGTGTACTAGGAATTACAGAGGAGTCTAAAATAAATCGTTTAATAAAGCCTAAGCTATCTTTTATTCGCAAAGATAGTACTATTAAAATTATTAAAGATGAATTGAAAAAATTACGTACTATTAAACCGAAGCCTACGGATTCTGCTGAAAACCCAGTGACTAAGATAAATCAGGATTACAGTAAAATTTTAGAATCTGTAGGCGGAACGGGTAATAATACGTCTGTATTAGGAGATTGCAATGGACCTGGGATAGTTGCAGACATAACAGATTCCACAGAACAGCCTGCAAATATTTTAATACAACAGCAAGAAGAGATCGGACAGACTTCAAGTACTGCGCTAGTACAGAAACCTGATATAAAATCTGGTACTGTAGCTGAGACAGGGATGATAAGACCAACTTCAGGTAGTTTAACTAATCTATCGCTTCTACAGAAATCTGGGGTGGCGATGCAACAATCTGGGACTGTAATACAGACTTCAGCTTCGATAGGATGGCCTACAAATGTCTTAGTGCAACAGCCAAAAATGATGGCACAATTTTCTGATATTTCAAAAAATAAATTACCTACTATAGCCCAGACGGCGACGTTAAGTCATATTTCTGGCATACAACAATCAGGAGCTTTAGGACAAACTACAAACCTTTTAATACAAAATCCAGAAATTCTTTCGGACACTACAGCTAATTCATTAAATAAACCACCGAGTGTAGTTCAACAACCCGGAACAATGGTACAACAACCTAATAGTTTAGTACGTACTAATATGATAGAACAGACTTCAGGAATATTGATGCAAAAATTTGGAGCAGCAATACAACCATCGGGAGGTTTAATACAGACTACAGCTTCTTTAGGGCAATCTACAAATATTTTAATACAACATCCAGGAATAATTTTATCAACTACTGCTAATTCATTGAATAAATCACCCAGCGTACTTCAAGAACCCAGACCAATAATACCACAACCTGATAGTTTAGGACATGCTAATATGATAGAACAGACTTCAGGGATCTTGATGCAGAAATTTGGAGCAGCAATACAGCCCTCGGGGAGTTTAATACAGACTGCTTCTTTAGGGCAATCTACAAACATTTTATTGCAGCATCCAGGAATAGTTTTACCGCCCACTGCTCATTCATCAAATAAACCACCCATTGTAGTTCCACAATCCGAACCTGACAGGGTAACTCATACTAAAATACTAGAACAGCCTTCAGAAATCTTGATGCAATCATCTAGCGCGGCAATACAATTATCAGGAAATTTCATACAGACTTCAGCTTCTGGAGAGCAATCTACAAACACATACATTTCACAGACTACAACCCAATCATCAAATAAATCAACCACAACCAGTGTAGTTCAACAACCCGGAAAAATGGTACAACAACCGGATAGTGCAGTTTGTGCTAATATGGTAGAACAAACTTCAGGCATCTTGACAAACATGTATATTCCACAACGAGGCATAGTTACTAATATTCCAGCTTTTTCAACAAACAAACTATCTACTCTGGCTCATGAATCTGGATCAGTGGTGCAACAAATAGGAACTGTAGCACAAACAGGGATGACAGCACAAATCCCGCCGATACAGCAATCAGCAACTTTAACACAAACCGGAATGAAGTCAAAGACTTCAGTTACTTCAATAAACCCATTATCTTTTTTTGCGCAAAACGCTGCAACAATGACGCAGTTATCAGGAAACTTCGTAAATCTACAAGGAACTCTTTTGCAGCAACCTCTAGGGATTTTAAATCAAGCTGGAACGTTCATATTACCACATGGGTCATTGGTTCAGAATGCTAACACCATGGCAAATCAGTCGACTCCAAACACCACGCAGCAAACATCTGCTATTGGCAACAGTTGCGCTACACCAGTTAGTACAGCGGACTTATCAAAAATACAGCTGCTGCCTTCGCTACAACACCCACAAGTAAACGCTACAAATGTAATAAATAGGAATTTAAATCAAGGTCTAACTACCATACTACCAAAAACTGAAAAAATGTGTTCACCTACCACGGAAGTAGCTACTAATACACCTAATTTAACTAGTATGTTTATGATCCAACTTGGTAATATGGCACAGGGTAGTATTATGACACCAATAGTAACTCCTTCTGGATCTGTGCCGTGTCAAAGTGATATGCAAGGGCAAAATTCTGGTCAGATTTTACAAAATCAGCCATTCGTTATTGTTAACCCTAATAATTTATTGAATAGTTCTAACAGTATTTTAACACCACAAAATATTTCAAATACTCAGAATATTGTAGCGACATCAACTGGTTTAATGATTATACCTAATAATCTTATACTGGCCAATAATCTTTCTGGTGTAGCTCATAACCAAACAAATAATATAGTTTTGCAAAGTAACCCCGTGGTAAATCAAAATATGCAATCCGCAAGTTCTATCTCTGAAAATCCTAACACAACGACCAAAGTGGTTATTACTAATAATGTTGAGATATCTAAAGATCCTAAACTTAAAAACGAACCGGAAAAAAACGGGAACACTACGATTTCCAGTAAAGTTCTTAAAAAAAATTCTGTTAAACCAAAAGTTGAAACAAAACGTGATGTAAGGCCAAATAATTTGCGTTTCGACACCATATCACCCTTAAGAAATAAAGCAAATCTTGTCAAATCAGAAAAATTGTCTTTTTACAGCAAGAACATAGCAAATCGGAAGGCTGGAAGGGAACTGGAACCTATGAATGTGATTAAAAGTGAGCCCGTTGAATATCCAGATTTTAACACTAGTGATTTTAGCAATATTTCAATAAAGACAGAGCCAGTAGACAGCCAAATAGAAGTATATGGTATACAATCACAACCTATACCCAGCGGAAATGTGATAATAAAAACAGAGTTAGATGATTTAGATGTAATATACGACGAATCTAAATCTCCTGATATTGTAGATAATATAAATGAAGATAGTTTTAGTAACACTGTGAAAAAAGACAAAAAAGATACTTGTACTATCATATCCGATGAAAACATGCAAAAATTAGTAATGATGCAAGGCACAGGCCGTGAGGTCTTGTACAAAGTAAATGAAATACCCGATTATAAGAACCCCCAACCAAGAAATTGCTATAAAGTTGTCAAACTAAAAATTCAACAAGAACATACCTTTGTATGTATCACGAAAGACCCTTTTTTTGATAACAATTTAATGATCAGTGTATTAGAAATCATTAACAAGTTATTTCCGGAAATCTCCCGGAAAACTTTCATGGACATTGCCACGAAAATGAAGCTTGAAGTTTTTACATTGAATCAATCACAAAAAGCGCTACTGAGTCGTTTTTATGTAATAAATAATGAAACCGATGTGAGCGAACATCTTTATTTTTTCTATAAGAAGTTTATTGTGAAATACGGCAAGTTGAAGAAAGTTTGTGAAAATTTAACGTAGCTAATTAATGAAGTCGTTGATTTTATATGACTCTTCTACTGATGTACAATTAAGCTACAGATTTCTGAATTGTTTCGATTTTAGTTATGTCGTGATTTAAATCAAGATGATACAACTTGTCGATTCATAAAAGTACTTTTAATCTTACCTTGATTGTGATATATTTTTTTGCTCTTACAATGAGCAGAAGAACATGATTCTTAAAAGAAATCACCCGGAAGATGTGGATTCTTATAGAAGAGCGATCGCAAGCTCCTCTGAATACAATGAAGCTAAAGCACTATGATGACAAAAAGAACCGAAATTAAATCAAAGAGTATAACAGCTAATGAAGAAAAGGAGAGAAATGGTAGCTAAGACTACAGATGAATACAGAACTATAAGTGGAGAAATATCGAAGGAAATTAGAAAATACAAAAGATAAAAAATGCAGAGGAAAGTAAAAACGTTGTAGAACATAATAAAAGCTTAAAAGTTGTGAGAAAAAAGAATATAATGGGAAGGAAAGACATAAGCAAGATTAACGACATGCATGGTAATGTGTGGGAAAACGCCATAGTCCTCTTAATATACAAAAAAAACCGGTCAAGTGCAAGTTGAACTTGCACAATTAGTGTTCCGTACGTTGATTGTTTTTAAAATAAAAATTTTTGTTAGGGTGGTATGAAATGATCAGTGACTTCACAAAACACACCCCAAATGAGTTTTCAACAAAGTTTGTTTCCAATCTTTACTGAAAATTGGTGACCTTGAAATATTGTTTTTTTTTATATATCAGATAAATTATTAAAGGTAATGATAATTTTCGTTTAATCTATACCCCGTGGAGAATATTCTAGGATTTTTTCAAAATTTTTTGATCAGTACTTTTCGAGATAAGGTAGGGGACAGCGATTTTTCACGTTTTTTTAAAAGTAATACGAAGAAAAGTATGCACAAGTATTACATTATATATATATTTTTTACTCGTTTTTTCACAAGCTTTCATTTAACACCACACTCGATGACCTAGTAAAAAATTTTTTTTTTCCCTTCCGATTTCCCCCTCAAAACGAATCCCTTAAGTCAAAGTTTATGTTACGGTGATATAAAATGATCAGTGACTTCACAAAACACACCCCAAATAAGGTTTCAACAAAGTTTATTTCCAATCTACTGAAAATTGATGACCTTGAAATTACTGTTTTTTTTTTTTTATATACCAGATAAATTATTACAGATAATGCACTCGTGATAATTTTCGTTCAATCTACATCCCGTGGAGAATATTCCAGAATTTTTTAAAAAATTTTGATAAGTACTTTCCGAGATAAGGCGGGTGGACAGCGATTTTTCGCGATTTTTTAAAAATGATACAAAGAAAAGTGCGCGCAAGTATTACATTATATATATATATATATATATATATATATATATATATATATATATATATATATATATATATATTACTCGTGTTTTCACAAACTTTCATTTGACACCACACTCGATTACCTAGTAAAAATTTTTTTTTTTCACTTCCGATTTCACCGCCTAAAACTAACCCCTTAAGTCAAAATTTAACTTTCAAAACTACATGGCTCTGATGAGGCCATCAATTCCTATATTACTACCAAATTTCAACTTTCTATGACAAATAGTTTCGGAGAAAATCGGGGTGTGACAGACGGACAGTGTTCCGCACGGAACACTAAAAAGGTGACCCCGAAAACCTAGAGAACTACCGGCCAATTAGTTTACTTTCCCAAGTTTACAAGCTGTTCTCACGAATCATAACAAACAGACTGGAACACAAAATGGAATTATACCAACTGATAGCACAGGCTGGATTCAGATCAGGCTTCAGTACGATTGAGCACTTGCACACATTGAGAATACTAATCGAGAAGGCCACCGAATATAATATACCAATGTGGCTCATATTTGTAGATTTTCGCAAGGCTTTCGACACAGTGAAAAAATGGGCGCTTATAAGAGCTCTTAGAAATGCTCGTATAGACCACAGATACAGCGAACTGATAGCCAGAATATATGAACGAGCAACACTCAAAGTTATCGTAAACCAAGAAATGACAAACAAGGTCCCAGTGAACAGAGGAGTAAGGCAGGGCGATGTAATATCGCCTAAGTTATTTACAATGATCTTAGAAGATGTATTCAAAGAACTGAATTGGGACGAAAATGGCCTTCTGATACCTGGCGATCGGCTAAACAACCTGAGATTCGCAGATGACATTGTAATTATAGCAAATAATAAGAATGAAATGATCCAGATGATTACAGATCTCCACCACCAAGCAAGAAAAGTGGGACTTTAAATTTCTCCAAGACAAAGTATATGAGTAACGAAAACACCAATGATGAAAATATAGTGATTGAACATTCAACAATAGAAAAAGTAAACACATAAATCTATCTGGGCCAAATAATAACGATAGGAAAGGAAAACCAACAGCTTGAAATCGAAAGAAGGCTACTTATGGGATGGGCAGCATATGGAAAATTGAAAGATGTACTGAATATGAACATTCCTCAAAGATCAAAAACCCAAATTTATAATCAATGTATCTTACCAGCTACAACGTATGGAGCCGAAACATGGGTTTTAACTAAAAGAACAGTAAAAAAACTACAAGTTCACCAACGAGCAATGGAAAGGAAGATGTTGAGTGTTACTTTGAAGGACAAGAAAACTAATAAATGGATTAGACAACAAACAAAGGTGGATGATATCACCAAACGGATAACATCTCTGAAATGGAGCTGGGCCGGCCATGTAGCGAGAGCGACGTACAAGTGGAGTGGCAAGATCACTAGGTGAAGACCATGGGATGAAAAGCGAAGCATAGGAAGACCCCAACAGAGATGGAGCGACGATCTGAAGAGAGTCGGAGGGCTTAACTGGTATCAACAAGCACAACATAGAGAAAAATGGAAAGATTTGAGAGAGGCCTATACCCGACAGTGGGTAGAGAGCGGCTGAAGGAAGAAGATGGTAATGTAATAACAAACAAAAGAGATATTTTACAGATCATCGAATTATTTTATCAATATACCTTACAAGATAAAAGAACAGAAATCAGCGTACCAAAAGTCCTGAATCAGGGGGAGGATATCGCAGACATCACAGAAGAAGAAATCACATCAGCCTTGAAGGACATGAAAAATAACAAAGCTCCGGGTGAAGGCAATATTGCAGTAGAGGCCATTAAACAAAAAGAACAACAACTTATCAAATCTCTCCTCCTGGAAGGAATAACTCCATCGCAATGGAATAATAGAACTATCGTCATCATGCATAAAAAAGGAGATACTTCAGATCTTACGTCTAGCAAATAAATTCGAGTTTTTTCTTTCAAAAGAACAGGCAGGCTTCTGCTCGGGGTATGGAACAAACGACCACCTGCTTACGGTTGAAATCTTCATACAGAATATAATAAGCCTTTTGTGCTCATATTTGTGGACTTCGAAAAGGCTTTTGATTCTGTAAATCAGCAGAGACTTTTGAAAGAGCTTGCTGAGTGTCGTATTGATCATCGATATTCCAATGTAATTAAATACATATATGAAAATACCACCTCTCATGTTAAAACACAAACTAACCAATCTACCAGCAAATATCATAAGAGGAGTGCAGCAGGATGATACGCTTTCTCCCAAGCTTATCGTAACACGTCTAGAAAGTATTTTACAATAAATAAACTGAGAAAGCAGGAAAGAATGGGACTTAACATTGACGGTGAAAAATTAAATCATCTCTGTTTCGCCGACGACATTGTCTTAATAACAGACAAAATACAAGAAATACAAACTATGCTGCACATGGTTCAGGAAGCTTCAGGAAAGGTTCATCTAAAAATCAATAATCCTACTTTATGACAAATCTTGTGTTAAGTGACACTATAAAACTGAATAATGTAAAGATAGAGTAAGTGCCCCAATATAAATACCTGGGACATGAAATCAGCATAGGACGAGATAACCAAACATATGAAATTCAATGGAGAATAAGCCTCCCCTGGGCTGCCTGTGGCAAACTGGCCTACGTATTCAAAGAAAAGTTTTTGACAGATGCATACTCCCCGTCCTTACGTACGGAGCTGATACCCTCACAGTGAAGAAAAACATCAATAAAATATGTGTCATGCGACGAAAGATGGAGAGTCAATGTTAGGCGTTACTCTTGGAGATTACATCTCAAATCACATTATCAAGAAGAGGGCGGGGGTGCAAGACGCAGTGAAATTCATTTTACATATTAAATGGTACTGGGCTGGGCATGTTGCCAGGTTGAAGGATGAACGATGGACAGACAAAAATTATCGAGTGGTGACCAAGATCTGAAACCTATCGGAGTAGAGATAGACCACCAAATCGGTGGACTGATGATTTGAAAAGAGTTGCTTGAAATCGGGTACAAGCGGCCCAGAACAGAAAAAAGTGGCAAGACTTGAGGGAGGCTTTCATCCAGCAGTGGAGAGTATAAGCTGATGATGATAATGATGATGATATACGTAAGTAAAACATAATATCGTAGATGCTCTCCAGAAGGGACATTATAGTGACGAAGCAAAGAAAGATGAAAGAGTCTTTACGTAGTTACAAAATAACACGTTACAAAATAACACGTATGTGACAAACGTAATACACACAGTGGGTGTATAATATTTTGCGAACACAATCCTTAAAAACTAATAGTTTATGTATCTTATCCAAGCGGGCAAGAGGGGTATAGCGGCTAATGCTCTAATGGATATAGAAAAAAGGCTTCTTTATTGTTCTTCTTTGTGCGAAAAATGTTCACCTCCATTCATTCATTTTTTTAAAATTCCACTCTTTAAAAGGATTCTTTTTTGTGAAAAATTTTCACTCCCCGGTCGTCGATTTTTGGGAAGGACCTAAACTTTTAAATTTCCAGTATACGAGGTTTGTTTTTCATTAAGGGTTGTCGTTTCGAGCTACCTCGTTTTGTGGCTACGCCATTGGTTACTAGACGGTAAAATTAGACAAGATAAGGGCTAATCGGATGCTCTTTCATTAAAAGGATGGGAAGTTTAAGAATAATTGAAAACCCGTCCGTCTCGTCTATCAATTACCCAGCTAAGACGTGCCATTCTTCGCTCCATTTAAGAGCTTTTCAGTGTGGGTGAGCATAACGATGTTCTGGATCTCGCAACACCATCATTGGTGAGCTTGGCGGTTTCTACTTATAGAAAGAGTTTTTTTATTGTGATATGTATTTTAAGAATAAAATTTTTTTATTTATTTTTATATAAGTTTGGGTTTTTCTTTTATTTATAGTGTTATCACATTGTTCACTAGGTATATTATTAAAGAGACATATTAGATGATGCTCGACGCTACGAGCAATATTTAGTGACAAAGAGTACACGAAGCTGTGAAGTCGCGGGAGTGTCAAAGCACGTAAACTGCATGCTGCCTGACGTAGTGCAATGGCAGTTGCCAAACGTATGTCACCAGAAGGCTTTTTACTTTTAGGTCAAATTGTTTATGATAATGAGCGGTCAAACAGTAAAATTTTTTCAAATGGTTGTTCAATCAACTTTGATTATCGCTTCTCGCCAAGCCTAAGCAACTAGTTTCCAAATAGTTCATAAATAACCACGCTCTTATACGAGGGTGGTTCAATAAGTACCCGTGTTTGAAGACAGATGGCGTTGCTAAGGCAAGTTGATGTTACCATCGTGAGCTGTCATATGATAAATGATAGTGAAGAAGAAAGTGCTGTTTCACCACGACAGTGCCCCAGCACGTTCATCCGGAGTTATCGCCACCAAACTGCATACATTGCGTTATGAATTGCTACCACACTCCTCTGTATTCGCTCGACCTGGCTCCCTGCGATTTTTTCTTGTTCGCAAACATGAAGAAATTGCTCACAGTAAAAAAATTCGGCTCAAATGAGGAGGTCACCGCCCAAACCAAAGCGTATTTTGGGGAGTTCAATTCCTATTTTTTGAAGGGGTTAAAAAAATGGCAAGGACGTTGGGAAAAGTGTATATACCTAAAAGGGGACTATGTTGAAAAATAAAAAAATTTGTTTTTGAAAAAAGGGCATCTTTAATCATAACGTGGATACTTATTGAACCACCCTCGTATAATAAGGTGTACAAAATGCATAGGTAAGAGAATAAATATTAACCAAAAGATTACAGTAATTTTTACGTGAATCCTAAGAACTCGTCAAAAGATAATTTGCAAGAATTAATTTAAATCTGCCGTAAGTCAAATTAATTTTGAAAAATTCTAACCTTGAGACGACCTCAGATAATTAATTAACAACACACCGTTTTTGTACCGCATTTATAAGATGTCTAGACTGAATTACCTTCAAAACTGCTTATTTCAGAATGGTATATAATGGGAAGTGCGGTATTAATACCCATATTCATAGTTGGTCCTTGAGACGTTTTTAGATTTTCAATTTAAAAACCTTAAGTGATGTTTTCCCTTTTACAGCAAGAAAAGTTCCCCTCAAATTCCTCTTAAACTCAGGAACCTAACTGGGAACTTGTAAGTTACATTTTTAGGGTCTTACTTTTTTACGCAGCAAGATTTAAAAAAAAGATAACTTGCGAAGTAAGTTAAGATCCAACGACAAGTTTCAGGAACACCCAATCCAACATCTTTAACAGTTCGATGTTTTTAAAATATTCAGGAGAAAGTATTAAAGGTTTAAATATGCAATATTATGAAACTCGACTTACCTCTAAAATAAACGATGATGCGCTGCACTCCATGTCGTCTTCATTGGATATCCTGGCGAACATTTTATCGGCACATCTGAAGATAGCTGTCTGTGCCGGAATGAAACATCCTAAGAAACCCCAAAGACTTACTAAGCTCAGTTAATAAATTTAAGTGTAATTACTTAGTACTTAAAAAATACGCAGGGGAATTAACGCCAGTTTACTGTAGATTTTTTAACTTATCCTACAGAAAGGGAATATTTCCTTCCTGTTGGAAATGCGCTACAGTTCTGGCGATACTTAAAACGGCAAGAAGACCTGCTGCGCACTGCTTTCAATAATATCAAAAGGTATGAAAAATGCTATCAATCAGCATCTTCTAAAATATCTAGAAGGATTCAATATTGCTACCATCAATATGGCTTTCGTAAGGAAGGAGATCGTCTGACTTATGTAACACATGTTTGGAAAACGCAATTGAACGCTTGAGAATCTCGAGCAGTTGTACTTGATATATCTAAGGCATTTGATCGTGTCTGGCATGACGGATTGTTGGCTAAGCTATGTTCTTATGGTACAGTCTGTCAAGAAAGAACGTGACCGCTCGTATTCTTGAAAAAATGTGTTTCGAGAACATTTTTTTCCATTAATATATTCTTTGGTGTGCTAACGCAATTACCTTAGTAAGTTATCCAATCGCCTCCTCGATCAATAATTGCTTGGCATCTTCGAGGCATGGTATCGACGAGATTTTCTATATATTCGGCAAATTTTTCAAATATCGCGAGACGACTGAGTTAAAGTCCTCAGACTCTTTACAAGGAACCAAAAGTTTTCAATAGGTTGGCGTTCGGCGATTGTGAGGGCCACTCTTGTGTCTTATCGCGGACTTGGGAAGCTCTATCGAAAGTAGAGTGTTCCTTTCCGAGTTCCACTATAAGAGAATGTTTTTTGACTTAGACTTGTACTGTTGAAACCACCCGGGTCCGAGATTTTCCCTTCCGGGTCCTGCGTAAAAGCTAATGTCAGCGTTTATTGGTAAATATTTCACCATAAAGTAATTCCGTTGAAAATATCGAGTCGCTTTAATGCTAAAATTAAGTTATTCTTTATTGTGAGAATGTCAAATTAGTGTTGATTTTAGAACTGCATTCTAGCCAAGTAAAAAACCAGTAATTTATATACATAATATGAATTTACCTGCTTGAGCCATAATTTGAAGAAGCAT